>ML388967.1:22292-46362 GCA_005239525.1 Nicotiana knightiana
GGGGAGATTTGCTGCCTGATGGTTCAGGAATTGTGTTCTGAGTTGGATGATCTGCATGGTCTCATTTTGCTTGTAATGGTCAGTATCCTCACTAGACTTGGATTTATGAGCCATTACTGAGTTAAGATTGTAGATACGTGGCTCAGTGTTACAAGATTAGATGATGAAGGGAGACGGATTCTTGGGAACCACGATCTATAGCTTCACCAGTCAGGATGTGATTTTGGCATTATTAGTCTCTAACTCTTAGTTATCTAGTCATCTCATATGTGAAATTGGTGAAAAGAAACAAGATTGTTTTGATACTTGGTACATACATGTATTTTCAAATGTTATAGCTGATTATTTCTTACCTTTATATTTGTCTCCCCACTTTGCTTCCCTTTTTTTTCCGAGGGTGGTGTCTGCTCCAACTTGCGCACACCTCGACTATTCCACCGGGTATCTGCTCCCTCTGATCAGCGCAGGTATTGGGTAACTCTACCCACAAAGGCTTAGGTAGATTGGAAGAAATCACCTAGTATCCCCGTTATTTGCATTATGTCAAAAGGATCAAAGGAGTTGCATGTGTTATGTTCCGTAAATGGAAACTTTAAAGGAAAGTAATAAATTCTTAAAATCTATGTAATACAAAACATATTGTTTTATGTTTCCATAGCTATTTGCTTGAATCGTGAACATTTTGCTTTTCCAATAAAGGATTTGATAACATTATTTATCTTTTGTACCAGGTTTATCAAACTGGAGCTCCTTTAATAGGTAGGCTGCTCTGTGTTTTGCAACTTATATGATCTCTGCATTAGTGATATTAGCTTATCTTCTATTTAACTTGGATCTCCCTATTTAGGATGTTTGGGTTATGATTCTGACATAAAAATCAGGCAACCTCATAATTGCATTGGTCAAGTTATACGAATAATTAGTTCTCTTGACAGGAGGTATGTGATTACTTGCATATTTGTTTTATCATGGAGTTTTACTATTTGCAATTTATACTAGAGTATAAGGGATGTTCGAACGTTCCCACATTGATTTCGGGAGTGGGTTGTTTTCTTCTTATTTTGGACAATTCTCACTTTTCAGCTAGCTTCTGATGTTAACTTAGGCCCAAATTTCATTTTCTTAACATGGTATCAAAGTCAGATCCATCCCTATTGTTGGATTTACAATCCTAGGAACTTTCTCACAGGAAACTCTTTCTACAGTGGGCCATTATTCTTTGGTTTTCTTTCTTTTGCTTGTTCAAGTCTTACTTTTTCCAGACCCATTGCTTAAGGGATTCCTGAATATGCTATGCTTCTCAGGTCCTTTGGAATTGTAAAACAGTTTGATGCCATCACCAAGAAACATTTGGTAAGAGAGCTGTGAATTTTTGTTGTGTAATGGACTTGGTTAGATTTGGCTGAGGATATCTTTTTCTCCTCCCAATCCCCTAACAGATCATGTTTGAAGATGGCAGTGTTGAGTACTTTGACCTGTCAAAAGAAGATTGGGAGTTCTGCAACTTTCTGGTGTAAATCAGGTAAGCCAACTCTTGTAATTATTTTATGTCCGAACTCTTTGTTTCAAGTCCTGCTTCATTTACTGTTTAATTATTGCAGTGGAAATTACCCAAAAAATTGACGTTATTTGATTGCTCCTCTCTAAGAGTGGTATTCATGTGATGTTAGTAAGAGGAATATACTAATTAAGTCACTAAGTCAGTCGTGAAGCATTTACAGGAGTACATTTGAAGCTGGAAGAAAGTCTTTGATTTTACTGTGGTTCGTCTCTATTTAAAGAACGGAATCCGTTTAAAGAATAACTAATCATATAAAGTTGAGTTCTAAAGTAGTCACATGGCTTCCCCAACCTCTTCTCCCAAGAGAACCAGAAGAGAAAAAGGTGGGGCCAGGTTGTACCTTGGTCTTTACCTTCTCATCAAAATTTGTTTGTAATCTCATGTCCAAGTACAATCACAAACTCTAAGACATGCTAATAGGGATCAAACTCCAAATATATGTAATATCAAATTTCTTTCCCTTACCTGTACACTGCAGCTCTGCCCATGTAAACCAGTCAATGCAAGAAGATATACTTTGAGAAAAGGCATCATCCGCTCGGGACATTTTTAAATCACTTTTTCAGAACTTTAGACATAGAGCGATCAGTTAATATGTGCTTTCCTCTTCTGGACTATTTCAAGCTGCCTCTTGACAACTGTGGAATCAGAAAACAGTCAAACACAGCCATGCTGGCTTCTTGACCTCTAAACTTGTTTCCTGGTGAATCCACAATGAATCTTCTCATAGATAAAAACCAACTATCTAGTCTCTGGAATCATCTTTGCAAAAGCCTAGTGACATTCTGATTATCAATAATCTTATCACGTCCCTTCAGTGGCTTTCCAGAACCAATGTTCGTACAGAAGTTAGCATTATCCAACAGTCGTGTCGAAACAAGGGAAAGCTAATAGATTGAAGGCTAATAAGGAGTGAATAATTGGAATGTATATAATTTGTCTACAGAAGTACTAAACCTTGTTCAATTGGGATAACCTTTAGTTTCTTTGCCAGATTATGTTCGTTCTTAATTTGTTATCCCAAAGAGAGCTTTACAGGATTATAGGCTTAACTATTGTTGTGCAGGTAGCACTCAAAAATAGGAGATACACATGATCCAACCTCTGTAAGGATAAAGGATATGTGGTTATGTCCAGATCCAAGACTTTGAAATAGCCTTTGGCATTTATGTTGTACCTAATGTGTAAGTTCCATTTTACATTTTTTCATCAATAAAGCTGCAATTTCTGATGATTTTTTTCTAATGTAAGCATGAAACCAAAAATAGGAAACATTCTTTACAATGTAGCTCAGCAAATGCACCTATAGTTAACCTTTTATCATAAGCAATTCTTTTAGCTGTCTCATTAATCGTGCTTCTTTTCAATCATATAAGTTTCTATAATTGGTTTCACCGTTATTGGAATTATTGGGAATTTTCTACCCACTTATGTACTTCCAAGCTAGAGTTGCTATGCATCATGAACATGTTGACCTTCAAGCATGTATTGTTTCAAGAGTTTTGACTTCTATACAGTAGTTGTATAAAAGAATTTTTACGCTATTAGGTAATATAGAAGATAACTACAACTCTGAAATAAAAGTAGTAACCTAAAAAATAAGGTAGGTAACATGTTACAACAGGTTAAATTTTTTTTTGATAAGGTAACAAGTTTTATAAATTAAGTAGAAAAACCTTTAGCATAAAGATTATGCTAAAGGTTTAAGATAGTTACAAGACCCTCGAAAAAGAGCAAAAACACAAACCCAAACTTGTGGTAGTTACAAAGACCAATAATATCCACTATAGACTCTACATCCTCTATCAGAGCTTCTTTACACCAAAAGTGAAATAAAAATATACCATTCGTCTTGATCTTCTGCTCAGTGTTAGCTCTATCTTCAAAGCACCTTGAATTTCTCTCCAACCTTTCATGCACATTTCACACCTTTCATGCTCATCAACAGATACCACATCCTACTAGTTACAACAGGTTAAATTACATTGATAGTTAAACGAAACTTACATTGCTAGTGTATATAAGTTAAATCTTGTTGTTAAACTATTGTTTTGTTAATTGAATGTCATTTCTATTTTGACTATCAAAAGAGGATTATGTCGTTAGTTTAGTTCACTATTTGTAGCCTCTTTATGACATTAATATTAAGATCACTACTATGTGGAATTTGGTTCAACACTAACCTACTTTGGGCATAATTTAGAGACGTTAACCTTTATGCAGCAATCCCCCGAGCTGGAGAGATCCGTTTTATGACATATTATTAGTGTTCTTTCAGAAGATGTATGGTCATTTTCACATACGATCAGTAAAAAATAATGCATGAGGTTGGTAAGTAAAACGCTTAAGATTTTTGTAGGATCATTTCTTTTTCTGTAATTAATCGTAGGAGATCATTTATTCTTGCATGAAAGTAACAGCTATGATTTTTTCGTTGAATTGGATTCGATGGCGACATCTTGGTTTTTCAAGTTGTTTTTTTCCCTCCTGTGTTTCATTGTGTGAGAAGCTACATTTGAATATAATAATCATAACTGATTATAAATATGTTTATGTGATTTTGTAGAGTACTTTTGACGGACTTCGATTGGCCTGAAATTCCGTAGGTCCATAGAAAATGACCTAGTGGCCAATACTCATGGCTTTGCCATGACTAACATCGGTTTTTGGCTTTTCGGGTTCATTTTTTGTTTTGGGGTCATGTAACACGAATTTGTGATGGTATCCACTTTTTCGAGTGTATTTGTATATGCTGATTTTATAGAAGTTTTTTGACGGACTCCTATCGGCCTTCACTTTTATAGCTCCATAGTTGACGACCTAGATATGACCAATACTAATCGCTTCGCCATGACTTTTGAGATTCATTATTTGGTGTTTTGGGCTCATGTAACACGAATTTGTACATGTTGATCCCGTAGAATTTTTTTTGACGTACTCCGATTGGCCTGAAATTTCATAGGTCCTTAGGACACAACCTATTGACCAATACTTATCGCTTTGCCATGACTTTCAGATTCATTTTTTGGTATTTTTGGGTGATGCAATACTTATTTGTGATTATATCCACTTTTTGTGTGTATTAATACATGCTGATTATGTAGTATTTTTTGACGGACTCTAATTGACCTGAAATTTTGTAGGTCCATAGGAAATGACCTAGTAATTAATGTTTGTCGCTTCACTGTGATTTTCAGGTTCATTTTTTGGTGTTTTGAGGGTCATGCAATACGAATTTATGATTATATTCTTTTTATTCATGTATTTTAATATATGCTGATTCTGTATAATTTCCTTGATGGACTCCGATTGGCCTAATATTTTGTAGGTCCATAGGAAACTGCTTAGTGGCCGATACTTATCGCTTTGCCAGGACTTTTGGGTTCATTTTTTGGTATTTTAAGTCATGCAATACAAATTTGTGATTATATCTACTTATTTGTGTGTGTTAGTATATACTGATTCTTCAAAAAAGTGACGCACTCCGATTGGCCTAAAATTTTGTTGGTCCGTAGAAAGAACAACATAGTGACCAATTCTTATTGCTTCGCCATGATTTTTGGGTTCTTTTTTTAGTATTTGGAGTCATGCAATACGAATATGTGATTATATCTACTTTTTCGTGTGTATTATTACACGGTAATTCTGTAAATAAAATCTAACATATTCAAATTGGCCTGAAATGTCGTAGGTTCATAGAAACGGCCTAGTAACCAATATTTATTGTTTCGCCATGACTTCCGCGTTCATTTTATGGTGTTTCAGAGTCATGCAACACGAATTTATGATAATATTCACTTTTTTATGTGTATTAGTACATACTGATTTTGTAGAAATTTTTTGATGGACTTCAATTGGCTAAATTTCTTAGGTCCATATGATACGGCCTAGTGACCAATATTTATCACTTCACCATAACTTTCAGGTTCATTTTTCTGTATTTTGGAGTCATGCAATACGGATTTGTGATTATATCGATTTTTTTGTGTGTTATACTACATGTTGATTTTGTAGAATTATTTTGATAGATTTCGATTGGCCTAAAATTTTGTAGGTCCATAAGAAATAACCTAGTGACTAATACTTATCTTTCAGGTTCATTTTTTGGTATTTTGAGGTCATGCAATACGAATTTATGATCATATCCATTTTTTCGTATGTTAATGTACATGTTGATACTGTAGAATTTCTTTATGGACTTCGATTAGCCTAAAATTTCTCAGGTTCATAGGAAACAACCTAGTGACGTGGACTATAAGACACGAAAATTTGGGAATCATCATGAATCCTAATTTATGGCCCTAAAACGCCAAAAACGAGGAATGGTGTATCGATGACTATTGTTCATTAGGTCATTTTTTATGAGCCCGCAAAATTTTAGAATTCGGGATCAATTGCCGAGATTCATGCAGATGGCATGGACGATAGCACGCCAAGAATTCGCGAATGGTCCTGAATTCATGTTTTATGGCCCTAAAATACCAAAAGATGGGGGACGACGAAGCGATGATTATTGTTCATTAGGTCATTTTTTATGGGCCCGTAAAATATTAGGAGATTCGAGGCGGGTCGCCCCATGCAGATTGCGTGGACGATAGCAGACGAAAAATCTTGGAATAGTCCTGAGTTCTTATTTTATGGTTCTAAAATACCAAAAACGAGGAAGATCATGACAAAGCAATGACTATTGTTCATTAGGTCGTTTTTTATGGGCACGCAAAATTTTAGGAGATTTAGGGTCGGTTGCCCGAATTCATGCAGATAGCGTGGATTATAGAACATGAAAATTTGAAAATTGTCTTGAATTTTTGTTTTATGGTATCCCTAAAATGCCAAAAAATGAAGAACGATCATGACAAAAGGACGACTATTATTTATTAGATCATTTCTGATGGGCCTACAAAATTTTAGGAGATTCCTGGCTAGTCGCCCGTATTTATATAAATGGCGTGGACTATAGTATATGAAAATCTGGAAATCATCCTTTATTTCCTCTTTTCCTGAATTCCTGTTAATGGCCCTAAAACGCCAAAAAGATAAGGAATTGACATGGCGAAGCGATGACTATTAATCATTAGATCATTTTTATGGGTTCGTAAAATTTAAGAAATTCGGGGTCGGTCGCTCAAATTCATGCAGAGGCGTGGACTATTACATGCGAAAATCCGGCAATTGTCATGAATTCCTATTTTATGGCCCTAAAACGCCAAAAATAAGAAACGGTCATGGCGAAACGATGATTATTGTTCATTAGGTCATTTTTATGGGTCCGCAAAATTTTAGGAGATTCGGGGGCGGATGCCTGAATTCATGTAGTTGATGTGAACTAGCACGCAAATTTGGAAATCATCTCGAGTTCCTATTTTATGGCCCTAAAATGCCAAAAATGAGGAAGGCTTATAGTGAAGCAATGACTATTATTTATTAGGTCTTTTTTACGGGCCACCAAAATTTTAGGAGATTCGGGGCCAATCATTTGTATTCATGCAGATGGTGTGGACTATAAAACACGAAAATTCGGTAATCATCCTAAATTCTTGTTTTAGGGCCATAAAACGCCAAAAACGAGAAATTGTCATGGCGAAAGCGATTACTATTGTTCACAAGGTCCTTTTTTATGTCCCCACAAAATTTTAGGATATTTGAGGTCGCCCGCCTGAATTCATGCAGATGGCGACAAGAAAATCTAGGGATCATCCTAAATTCCCGTTTCATGGCCCTAAAACGACAATAAGCGAGGAACAGTCGTAGAGAAGCGATGACTATTGTTCATTACGTCATTTTTTATGGGCCCACAAAATTTTAGGAGATTCAAAGTCGATTGCCCGAATTCATGCATATGACGTGGATTATAGCAGACAAAAATTTGGGAATCGTCCTGAATTCCTATTTTGTGGCCCTAAATGCCAAAAAATGAGGACGATCCCTATTGTTCATTAGGTTATTTTTTTATGATCGCCCGAATTCATGTGGATGGCGTGGACTATAGCACATGAAAATTTGGGAATTGTCCTGGATTCCTATTTTATGGCCCCAATATGCCAAAAAATGAGAAACACTCATGGAGAAGCAATGATTATTGTTCGTTAGGTTCTTTTTGGAGGGCCTGTAAAATTTTAGGAGATTCGAGCTGGTCGCCCGAATTCATGCAGATGACATGAACAACAGCACACGGAAATCTGGAAATCGTCATGAATTCCTATTTGATGGCCCTAAAACGCAAAAAAATGAGGAACTGACATAGAGAAGCGATAACTATTAATCATTAGATCGTTTTTTATGGGCTCACAAAATTTTAGGAGATTTGAAGCCAGTCGCCCAAATTCATGCAGATGACATGGACTATAACACACGAAAATATGAGAATCGGCTTGATTCCTGTTTTATGGTCTTAAAATGCCAAAAAGAGGAACAGTCATGCCGAAGCAATGACTATTGTTCATTAGTACGTTTTTTATGGGCCTAAAATTTTTTAGGAGATTCAGGGCCGGTCGCCTGAATTCATTTAGATGGCGTGGACTATATCACACGAAAATCTGGAAATCGTCCTGAATTTATGTTTTATGGCTCAAAAACGCTAAAAATGAGGAACGGTCATGGTGAAGTGATGACTATTCTTGATTAGGTATTTTTAGATGGGCCGCAAAAATTCTAGGAGATTCAGGGTCGGTTGCCCGAATTCATGCATATGGCGTGGACTATAACACATAAAAATCCCGGAATCGTTATGAATTCTTGTTTTATGGCCCTAAAACGCTAAAAACAATGAGGAACGGTAATGGCGAAGCGATGACTATAGTTCATTCAGTCTTTTTTATGGGCTTGTAAAATTTTAAGAGATTCGGGGTTGGTCGCTTGAGTTCATGCAGATGACTTGGACTATATCACACGAAAATTTGGGATTCATCCTGAATCTTGTTTTATGGCCCTAAAATGCTAAAAACGAAGAAGGGTCATGGCGAAGTGATGACTATTGTTCATTAGGTCATTTTTCATGGGCCTGCAAAAGTTCTAGGATGTTCGGGGACGATCGCCCATATTAATTTAGATGACGCGGACTATATCACGCGAAAATCCGCGAATCGTTTTAAGTTCCTGTTTTATGGCCTTAAAACGCCAAAACACGAGGAACTGTCATGGCAAGAGATGGCCATTATTCATTATGTCTTTTTTGTAAGGTTCCGCAAAATTTTAAGAGATTCGGGGTCGGTTGCCTGAATTCATGCATATGGTATGGAGTAGCCTGAATTCATGCAGATGACGTGGACTTTAGAACGCGAAAATCCTGGATTCATCCTGAATTCCTGGTTTATAGCCCTAAATCGCCAAAAATGGGAAACGTCATGGCAAAGCAATGACTATCGTATATTAGTTAGTTTTTATGGGCATGCAAAATTTTACGAGATCAGGGTCGGTCGCTCGAATACATACAGATGGTGTGAACTGTAGCACGCGAAAATGCGGGAATCGTCATAATTCCTGTTTTATGCCCTAAAACGCCAAAAACGAGGAACGGTCATAGTGAAGCAAGGCCTATTGTTCATTAGGTCGTATTTGATGGGCCCACCAAAATTTAGGCGGTCTGGGGGCCCGTGGTCATGCGGAAGGCGTGGGTTATAAGTGTCATGGGCGGCTTTCTAGCCATGCCCCATGACCCCTTGGACGCGCCCCGTGGCGTCCTGGCAAGCCTCCCAACGCCTAGCGCCACGGACGGCCCAGTGGTCTTGTCTGCACCAAGTGACAAGCGCGCATGTGCCTCTGTCGCCCCACCGATATCCCTCGCTAGCGCCAGCCGCAAGCAGCTACCAACAGCGCCGCGCGCGCAGACAATGCCGCGCGCGCAGATCGTGATGCCAAAGACAAAGTTGCTGACAACGGACCTGTTTCTACCTTGTAGGAAACTAAGTCCTTTTCATTGTAAATATAGACTAGTTTTATTCCATGTAATTTCATTATGTTCCTCTAGCTTAGTTAGTCAAGTCTTGTAGCTTTGGTTTAATTTTTTAAGCATTATTAGGGGGGATCAAGCAATCAAAACTTTCTAGCAAGCAATTCTCTGTATTGGTGTCTCTCCCCCTCGACACCGCGTTGCCTTCTTTTATAATAGCTTTCATTTATACAATCAAGCTTTCTTTCAATTCTCTTTATTGTTCTCTCAATTGTTCTTGACATCAGTTTTCCCGTACGGCACTGACAATCTCGTCTAGCATACGGAGGGGACCTCAGTTGGCGGGCAACAGCTGCACGGACATCAGTTTTACGTCTCTCTTCCAAGGATTCTCAGGAAGGCATCGCGTAACAGTTGGTATCAGAGCCTAGGCTCGACATCGGACAAGGGAACGCATTGCCATTACCACCATTTCTGACCATGGTGAATCATGGGGACCGCATTTCGGCCCTTGAAGAGACGGTTGACGTATTACGACCCATTGTAAATACGGTGCCTGCACTACAAACCAGCCTAGTGCAAAGGTTGGACGACCTAGACCGCAGAATGATCCAGGCCGAAGTTGACATAAAAAACACCAGTCGTGACTCTGAAGGAGACCGACAAACGAAAGCTACTGAGGCATCCGAAATTCTTGGTAAATTCGAGGACCTCCGACAGGAGCGTACCGAGGATTTAGCCTACAGGGCATAAGAGGCAGACAGGGTGACTGCCATGCAGCAAATTATAGACAACTTGACAGGCCAACTCAATGTTGTTAATGCTGCTGTACAAGGCTTGCTTCGAGGAGGTGGAAATCAAATCGGGGGTGCTGTGAACCTCGCCCCCATGGCACAAAAACTGAAAATTCCTGAGCCAAAGCCATACAGTGGAGCTCGGAATGCTAAAGAAGTGGAGAATTTCATCTTCGACATCGAGCAGTAATTCGATGCCGTGGGAGGCCTAGAAGAAGCCAAGGCTGCCATGTATCTTCAGGGTGATGCTAAGCTCTGGTGGCGAGTGAAGTACGAAGCCATCAAAGCCGGTGAAGATGCTTTGGAGACATGGGAAGAACTGAAAGCAGCCATACGCCTACAGTTCTTCCCTGATAATGTTGAGTACAATGCAAGGAGAAAACTACGGGAGCTCCGACAGACCAGATAAGTGCGGGACTACGTGCGAGAATTCTCTGCGCTCATGCTGAACATCCCTGACATGGGGGACAAAGACGAGCTCTTCACATTTCTGGAAGGGTTGAAACCTTATGCACGCATGGAACTGCAAAGACAACGGGTAAATACCCTACCCAAGGCGATCCAAGTAGCGAAATGCCTTGGGGACTATCAAGTGGAAACTTGGAAGGATAAGACTCAACCGCCTGTCTGAGCGGGATACAAAGAAGGCCAGCCTAACAGCGGTGGCCCTATCAGAAGTGGGGAAGATCAGAGTGCACCCAAAGCTAAGGCTCCTTCCTTAGGCAGCAACAGTGTTGCGTCAAACAACAATGATCGGGGGAGAAAGCCTCCCTCAGGATGACGTCATTGCGGCGAGCCAACAATGGAATAACGAATGCCCACATGCATAGATGAACGCCCATCAAGCTTATGATTATGGGACGGATGATGAAGAAGACGATGGGAAGCAGACCGAACCAGTCAGTACCTTCAATGCAATTGTGGGTTCTATTTGTGAGGCATTAGCGGGAACCAGTGTTGGTATCCGTAAGAAGAAGGATCCCTGCCCAATCCCCAAGAAAGGGGAAAAGAAGACGAATAAAGGGACTCCTCCTAAACAAGAGAGGACCTTGATGTTCATTGAACTGAAGGTAAATGACAAGCCCATTAGGGTGATGATTGATACAGGTGCTACCCGCAACTACTTGGCCTCAACGCAGGTGGAGCGCCTTGGCATAGTTGTAGGAAAGGGCAGAGGTCATGTCAAGGCTATCAACTCACCTCCTTAGCCAGTGGGTGGAATAGCCAAAGAAGTACCAGTGAAGATGGGTCCTTATGAAGGAAAGTTTAACTTGCGCGTGGTGATAGATGACTTCGAGTTGATAGTTGGGCTGGAATTTTGAGGCAAACCAACACCAGGCCCGTACCATATGCGGACATGCTTCTGATGATGGGAGAAAATGGGGCCAAGCCGTGCATGCCCATGAAAATGGCTGCTGAGAACATCTCAGCCTTGCAGCTGAAAAAGGGAGTCAAAAGACATGAACCTACGTTCCTGGCTACCCTATGCATTGAAGAGGTAGAACGGTCATCGGGTCCCATTCCTACACCCGTAATTGAGCTACTACTGGAATTTGAAGACGTCATGCCACAGGAGATGCCAAAGCAACTTCCGCCTAGGCGCACTGTGGACCATGAGATTGAGTTAGTGCCAGGTGCAAAGCCACCTGCCCGAGCACCTTATAGAATGTCACAACCCGAACTCACCGAGCTTCGGAGACAATTGACGGAGATGCTAGACACAGGGATCATTGTACCCTCCAAGTCCCCATATGGGTCCCCTGTGCTTTTCCAAAAGAAACATGATGGTAGTCTACGGCTCTGTGTGGATTATCGGGCTTTAAATAAAAATCACTGTGAAGAACAAATATCCTATTCTGCTCATGGCAGACTTGTTCGATAGATTGAGGAGTGCAACGGTGTTCACGAAAATTGACCTAAAGACAGGGTATTGGCAAGTCCGGATTGCTGAGGGCGATGAGCACAAGACGACCTGTGTGACAAGATATGGGTCGTTCGACTTCCTAGTTATGCCGTTCGGCTTGACTAATGCTCCAGCTACATTTTGCACCGTGATGAACCAAGTCTTCCGAGAGTATATTGACGAATTCGTGGTGGTCTATTTGGATGACATTGTGGTTTATAGCCAAACACTGGAAGAACACCTGAAGCATTTGCGGAAGGTCTTAGTCCGGTTGCGGGAGCATGAATTATACGCAAAGCTATCCAAGTGCTCTTTTGCTCAAACACAGATCGACTTTCTCGGACATTTCATTTAGGAAGGGCGGATCAAGATGGACCAGCAAAAGATCCAAGCCATCACAGATTGGCTGCCACCCAAGGATATTCACACCTTGAGGGCGTTCCTTGGCCTATGCAATTTCTATCGGTGATTTGTGAAGAATTACTCCCTTATCGCAGTGCCATTGACAGAACTCCTCAAGAAGGTCACGCCTTGGGATTGGGGTCCTAGATGAGCGGAGGCCTTCAACGCATTAAAAGCGGTTATGTCTAGTAGCTCCGTCTTGGCCCTTCCTGATTTGGCCAAGCCATTCGAGGTACAAACAGATGCTTCCGACTATGCTCTTGGCGGAGTCTTGCTACAAGACGGGCATCTCATAGCATATGAGAGCCGGAAGCGGAAGGATGCAGAGCGACACTATGCCGCCCATAAGAAAGAACTACCGGTTGTCGTTCATTGATTACGCCTTTGGAGGCATTATCTGTTGGGATCCCCATTCGTGGTCAAGACAGACAACACAGTTGTTAGTCATTTCATGATCCAGTCGAAGCTGAATGGCCGACAGGTCCGATGGCAGGAACTCCTAGCAGAATTTCACTTCAACCTGGAGTACCGAGTGGGAAGACTAATCATGTTGCTGATGCGCTCAGTCGGAGAGCTGACCTAGCATCAGTGTGCCTACTCGCCACCCTAAGGGGGAGTGAAGTAGCTACCACCATAAAAGATCAGATACAGGATCTACTCATCAAGGATCCTGCTACACAATATTTGGTTGATCTAGTAGGACAGGGCAAAACTCGCCAGTTCTACATGGAGGATGGGTTCCTGAAGGTAATATGTTCCTAAAGGAGGAGATCTGAGAAGAACCCTTCTGGCGGAATGTCACGACACTCTGTGGGTGTCACACCTCCTTTTTCCCGATAAGGGGATATGGGATAAAGGAGTTTTTTCAATTTAAGTGACATAATCGAATTTAGGATTATTTATTTAATTTCAGAGTAGCCACTTGGGATAATTCATGGTGTCCCAAGTCACCGATTTATTTTAAAATCCCAAACCAAGGAAAAATGACTCCGTTTTAAAGTCTGCGAAACCAGAAGACCGAGTAAGGAATTCTGTTAACCCGGGAGAAGGTTTGAGGCCTCCCGAGTTCCGTGGTTTTAGCAAGGTTACTTAACTATTAATAATTGGCTTAATTATCTGATTTATTCAGGTTTTAAACCTATTGCGCATTTTTATCTTCTAACCATTTTTAATTATTTATGAAATTATTTTTGGACCAAGTCACGATGTCGTACACTTGTCGTTTTGGTACACGTTGCAAACCGCGCCACATGAAATGCACCAACGATTTACGACATGTTTATTTTATTATTGTTTGACGTTAGGGTCGGGCCACATAAAATGCACACCCGAATTGGGATTTACATATCATGAACATGCCACGGGAACCGTACCCATGATCACGATGATTTATTATTAGCGGCGCCTAAAGAAAGCTACATATTTATGAATTATCGCAAAGTCACACACTTTTCACCCAAAACATTCTGCAATTCTTTCTTATAAGCACATGTCCATTCAAAATATTCCTTTCTTTGATCTTAACCCTATAACTCTTAAGACTTATCCTCACAGTATAACAATCCTCGAACATTCTAATAAAAATTAAAATTTGTGATAGATTTTCCAATTGAACTCATCTAACAACTAAAAGAAATTATTCAAGAACCAAGATTACACATATCACAATCGAAATAAAAACTAATTAAGACAACTTAAATAAAAACTAAGACAAGCTACTCAAACATCGGAGAATCATAAACCAACCAACACGCTCACCAAGCTATTATAACAAAATGAAATAAGAATGAAAATTGAGAAATGGACCTTTTATTGATGAACAAAGTTGAAAATTCATAACTCAATCGGAATAACAAAGCAACAATTGTTGGACTGAAACGCCAAAATTGTGAAGGCGTGGGTTATAAGTGTCATGGGCGGCTTTCCAGCCATGCCCCATGACTCCTTGGACGCGCCCTGTGGCGTCTTGGAAAGCCTCCCAACGCCTAGCACCACGGACGGCGCAGTGGTCTTGGCTGCACCAAGTGACAAGCACGCATGTGCCTCTGTCGCCCCACCGATATCCCTCGCTAGCGCCAACCGCAAGCAGCTGCCAACAGCGCCGCGCGCGCAGACAATGCCGCGCGCGCAGATCGTGATGCTAAAGACAAAGTTGCTGACAACGGACCTGTTTCTACCTTGTAGGAAACTAAGTCCTTTTCATTGTAAATATAGACTAGTTTTATTCCATGTAATTTCATTATGTTCCTCTAGCTTAGTTAGGTCAAGTCTTGTAGCTTTGGTTTATTTTTTTAAGCATTATTAAGGGGGATCAAGCAATCAAAACTTTCTAGCAAACAATTCTCTGTACTGGTGTCTCTCCCCCTCGACACCGCGTTGCCTTCTTTTATAATAGCTTTCATTTATACAATCAAGCTTTCTTTCAATTCTCTTTATTGTTTTCTCAATTGTTCTTGACATCAATTTTCCCCTACGACACTGACAATCTCGTCTAGCGTACGGAGGGGACCTCAGTTGGTGGACAGCAGCTGCACTGACATCAGTTTTACGTCGCCCTTCCAAGGATTCTCAGGAAGGCATCGTGTAACAGTTGGTATCAGAGCCTAGGCTCAACATCGGACAAGGGAACGCATTGCTATTACCACCATTTCTGACCATGGTGAATCATGGGGACCGCATTGGCCCTTGAATAGACGGTTGACGTATTACGACCCATTGTAAATACGGTGCCTGCACTACAAACCAGCCTAGTGCAAAGGTTGGACGACCTAGACCGCAAAATGATCCAGGCCGAAGTTGACATAAAAAACACCAGTCGTGACTCTGAAGGAGACCGACAAACGGAAGCTACTGAGGCATCCGAAATTCTTGGTAAATTCGAGGACCTCCGACAGGAGCGTACCGAGGATTTAGCCTACAGGGCACAAGAGGCAGACAGGGTGACTGCCATGCAGCAAATTATAGACAACTTGACAGGCCAACTCAATGTTGTTAATGCTGCTGTACAAGGCTTGCTTCGAGGAGGTGGAAATCAAATCGGGGGTGCTGTGAACCTCGCCCCCATGGCACAAAAACTGAAAATTCCTGAGCCAAAGCCATACAGTGGAGCTCGGAATGCTAAAGAAGTGGAGAATTTCATCTTCGACATCGAGCAGTAATTCGATGCCGTGGGAGGCCTAGAAGAAGCCAAGGCTGCCATGTATCTTCAGGGTGATGCTAAGCTCTGGTGGCGAGTGAAGTACGAAGCCATCAAGACCGGTGAAGATGCTTTGGAGACATGGGAAGAACTGAAAGCAGCCATACGCCTACAGTTCTTCCCTGATAATGTTGAGTACAATGCAAGGAGAAAACTACGGGAGCTCCGACAGACCAGATCAGTGCGGGACTACGTGCGAGAATTCTCTGCGCTCATGCTAAACATCCCTAACATGGGGGACAAAGACGAGCTCTTCACATTCCTGGAAGGGTTGAAACCTTATGCCCGCATGGAACTGCAAAGACAACGGGTAGATACCCTACCCAAGGCGATCCAAGTAGCGAAATGCCTTGGGGACTATCCAGTAGAAACTCGGAAGGATAAGACTCAACCGCCTGTCCGAACGGGATACAAAGAAGGTCAGCCTAACAGCGGTGGCCCTAGTAGAAGTGGGGGAGATCAGAGTGCACCCAAAGCTAAGGCTCCTTCCTCAGGCAGCAACAGTGTTGCGTCAAACAACAATGATCGGGGGAGAAAGCCTCCCTCAGGATGCTGTCATTGCGGCGAGCCACATTGGAATAACGAATGCCCACATGCATAGATGAACGCCCATCAAGCTTATGATGATGGGACAGATGATGAAGAAGACGATGGGAAGCAGACCGAACCAGTCAGTGCCTTCAATGCAATTGTGGGTTCTATTTGTGAGGCATTAGCGGGAACCAGTGTTGGTATCCATAAGAAGAAGGATCCCTGCCCAATCCCCAAGAAAGGGGAAAAGAAGACGAATAAAGGGACTCCTCCTAAACAAGAGAGGACCTTGATGTTCATTGAACTGAAGGTAAATGGCAAGCCCATTAGGGTGATGATAGATACAGGTGCTACCCGCAACTACTTGGCCTCAACGCAGGTGGAGCGCCTTGGCATAGTTCTTGCCTTTAGCTGAGTTTGCCTACAACAACATCTATCAGTCGAGCATTCAGATGGATCCGTATGAGGCGTTGTATGGTAGGCGGTGTCGGTCTCCAATCGGATGGTTTCAGCCGGGAGAGGCTAGATTGTTGGGTTCTGAGTTAGTCCAGGATGTCTTGGACAAGGTGAAGATCATTCAGGATAGACTTCGTACATCTCAGTCCATGCAGAAGAGTTATGTGGATCGCAGAGTTCGAGATTTGACATTTATGATAGGAGACCGGGTATTTCTTCGGGTGTCGCCCATGAAGGGCGTGATGAGATTCGGAAAGAAGGGCAAGTTGAGCCCTAGGTACATTGGTCCATTTGAGATTCTGGATAAGGTAGGAGAGGTGGCCTACAGACTTGCCTTGCCACCTAGTTTGTCAGCCGTGCATCCGGTATTTCACGTATCTATGCTCCGAAAGTATATTGCGGATCCATCTCATGTACTTGACTTCACTGGTGTCCAGTTAGACAAGGATTTGTCTTATGAGGAGGAGCCAGTAGCCATTTTAGATCGGCAGGTGCGACGGTTGAGATCGAAGAGTTATCCATCGATTCGTGTTCAGCCTGTTGAGGCAGCTACTTGGGAGTCCGAGTCTGATATGCGAAGCCGATATCCCCATCTTTTGACGAACGTTTGTTTTAGAGGTGGAGATTGTGATGACCCAAAAGGTCATCCGGTGTAATTGTAGCTAAATATATGTTCTG
Organism: Nicotiana knightiana; assembly: GCA_005239525.1. Taxonomy (NCBI): domain Eukaryota; kingdom Viridiplantae; phylum Streptophyta; class Magnoliopsida; order Solanales; family Solanaceae; genus Nicotiana; species Nicotiana knightiana. The sequence goes on from ML388967.1 coordinate 39,702, forward strand.
AGGCCATGAAATCCTCCTTTTATCTCACCTCGATATGCGTGCGCAGCCTGAGCGTGTAGCCGGAAAGCCGTTATGTGGAAAATTGATAAAATGATGTTCTTATAATAATTATTTAAATAAAGTTGACTTTGGTCAATATTTTTGGTAAACGGACCCGGAACCATGCTTTGACGGTCCCAGAAGGTCCGTAGGAAAATATGGGACCTGGGCGTATGCCCGGAATCGAATTTCGAGGTCCCAAGTCCGAGAAATGAATTTTTAAAGAAAATTCTTTTCTGAAAATAATAAAGACTTTTGAAAATAAACTTTGATGTGAAATCTATGTTACCAGACCCGTATTATGGTTCCGGACCCCGGAACAGGTTCGATATGTGTTATGTGAGTTATCTGTAAAATTTGGTGAGAAATGGACTTGGTTTGACGTGTTTCAGATCAAAATTGGTAAATTTTAGAAGTTTATGAAGTTTGAGAAAATTCTATAGATTTTGGAGTTTAATTCATTGTTTTTATGTTATTTTGGTGGTTTTATTACTTGAATAAGTTTGTAGGGTGATTTTGAAGTCGTGTGTATATTTGATTTTGAACCCCGAGGGCTCGGGTGAGTTTTAGGTTGGTGTCGGGGTGCTAAACTTAGGAAATTTCTAATGTTTTAGGTTGTATCTGGTTTCCATCTTTTTCTTCTCCGTGATCGCGGTGTAGTGCAAGGGATCCCAATGTGCAATTGGGCGGGGTATTTGCTCTGCGCGATCCCAAGGAGCTGGGTGCGAACGCGGAGCTTTGGGGTTTAAGCTCTACGCGAACGCAACCCTACGTCCGCAATCGCATAAGCTTCTTGTGGGGTTGGGGGCTGGGTAGCAATTGTTCAGTGCGACCATTGGCCTTAGGACGCGATCGCGTAGGTCCGTGTCCCGTCCTCTCTGCGATCGCATACTTCGTCTCCCGATCGCGTAAGTCAATAACCCAGTACCCTCCGCGATCGCAGGGCACTTGTCGCGATCGTGGAGGCTATTTTCGTCCAGTCATTTGAAAATCCTAAAAACAGAATAGTTACGAGATTAAACCTTTTTCAAACTTCTTCTTCTCCACTCTTCTTGGGCGATCCTTGGGATACCTTTCCTCTATAGCTTCATATGTAAGTGTTCTTAACTTCATTTCCTTTCATTTCTCTTCATCAATCACTAGATTCTAGGCCTAAAAGCATGAAATCAAGGGTAGAAATTGGGGGTTTTGGGTAGAGTTAGGGCTTTTTCAATTTTTGTGAATTTGACCTCATTTTGGGGTTGGATTTCAAAACAAATTTTATATTCGGGCTCGTGGGGGAATGGATGATCGGGTTTAGGTCCGAACCTCGTGTTTGGACCAAGCAGGCCCGGGGTCAAATTTTGGTATTTTTGGAAGAATGATGGGAAATGTGTAATTAGGTTTTGGGATTGAGTTATTGAATAATTATTGATGTTATTAAGTCAATTATGTCTAGATATTATCGGTTCGGAGTCGGATTCGAGAGGAAAGGCCGTGATTGAGGCTTGACTTGCATTCTTGAGCCGAGGTAAGTGGTTGGCCTAACTTTAGTGAGGGAATAGGTGTTGAGTCGTATGTGCTACTTGTCTTATCATGTTCAATGTATAGATGAAGTGACGAGTACCTATGCATTGTTTGCCAAGAATGCCCGTGAGTCTATTTTGGTGAATTACATATTATTACTCCGATATTTATTGTGTTACACAGTAGTTTCCTTGGGAAGTTGTTTAGTTGCTGGGAATACTTGCTTAAATACTTGTAAGATGATGTCTCAGTTGAGGATCCATTTCATTAAGTTATGTACTAGTGAGAGATTGGTTATAGTTGAGTCCCTTGCCGGGCAATGTTATTATTTTGGTTGATATTCCCATTGTTGGGTGGTTATGAACTGTATTTCACACTGTTGAATTCCTTGCCAAGTTGTTATTTGTTGTTGATTTGGGTGAGGAAGAGTGTAAAGCACGAAGGGTGATGCCGTGCCCTGATTTACATTGCTTTCATTTATACATTGCATAGTGAGGAAGAGAGTAAAAGCACGAAGGGTGATGCCGTGCCCTGATTTACATTGCTTTCATTTACACATTGCATAGTGAGAAAGAGAGTAAAAGCACGAAGGGTGATGCCGTGCTATTTCTTGCTATTTCATTTATACTTCTTACTTCTTGCTATTTTCTCTGGTACATTTTATAGAACTGTACAGGTAAATTGTTGTTGTCGCGTCTAGCCTCGTCACTACTTCGCTGAGGTTAGGCTCATCACTTACTCAGTACATGGGGTCGGTTGTACTGATGCTACACATGCACTTCTCTATGTTGTGCAGATCACGCAGCGGGACCCAGTGGACATCGTTAGAGGGAGTATCCTTCAGTTCATACAGGCAACACCGAGGTAGTTCCGCAGGCGTTTGTGGATTTTGGCGTCACCTTCTATCTTTTCGTTTCTGTCTTATCTTGTATCATAGACAGTTGTATTGTTCATTTCAGACTCTTGTAGTAATCTTAGACAGTCCGTGAGATTTTGTGACACCAATTCTGGGGGATTATGCACGGAAATTTTGTGGCAATTATTATAATAATTTATAGATTCGCAGGAAATTTTGTGGCAATTATTGTTTCACTTTTAAATGACTTAAGTAAAGTTAGTAAATTAACTCAACCGTTGGCTTGTCTAGCGGGTTCAACGTTAGACGCCATCACGGCGTGAAGGTAGGATTTCGGATCGTGACAATTTTATGCATACTAGCAAAACAAATAAAGGCAAAGATTTGAGAAACTTCCTTTTGTCGGCTCTTCTCTTCTCTTTTTCTTTTCCTTTCTTTTCTTCTCTTTTTTTTTAACCAACTTCATTGCACTGCTTTGCTCCTGTTTCAAACAAAGAAAATTTTGTTAGTTTTAAAAGCGGTGGTCGGTTTGTGGCCTTGAGTCCTGGGCAGCTTGGATTTGTGATCATCCAGCCTTTGAAAGAATGACTGCATTGATAGATGTCTACACTGCTGGGAGACTCTGCTCTTGCTTACAAGGGACGTTTACTTTCCGTGTTAACCCTGATTTTCCGCTCCCAGTGTCATATGTGTTTTGTCGCTCAATCACCCTTATCTCAGAAAGAGATTTCTTTTCTTGGATAACCTTTTCTGATGTCTTGAATGGCTTTTGCTTTTGGAGCAATTTGTCCGTCAAAGAAAAACACAATTGGTAAGAGCCTTTTGCATGATGCGCACACTTCATAATCATTGTTCGGTACTACAGAGAATCCTTGATTAATCTTGAGGTTATCTTTGCTTTCTTTAGCCAAGTGGGTTGACAAGAGTTTTTTGGGGAGGAGACTTTGCATGAATCCTCAAGACATGTAGACTGTAACAACTGAGTGTGCTGGCCAAATTAACTTTGTGCAACTGAAAAGCTGGTAGCAGATTTTGAAATTTTTTCTTGCTTATTTTGACACGGACTGACTCAGAGTGAAGGACCACAATGATAATATTAACACGAAATGCCCCTGTCGGGAAGGACAGAAGGGAGAATTTTTTTTTTCTTTTTTTTTTATGCGGTAACTAGCCTTAATGATCGTGACATGCATTTTGGACTTAACGGCTGATCTATCAAACTAATTCAATCTTCCTTGTTGCCATTCTTATGACCTTTGAAGTCAGGCTTTTTCATTTGCATCAGCTTCACGACTCACTTTCGACTAGTGGTGCCCCGAGGGGTTTTCACCAACAAGTCTCTCTCATTTACTCATCTCTACTTACAGTCGTCTTACAATGCCCGTGAGGGTTTTCACTAGTAAGACTCTCTCATTTTTCTTTTTTATTTGACCTTTTTTTTAGTGAGAACCATGATCATGTCCTTCATAAACCATTGCTCATTGCGCATTTCCCTTGACATTCTCAAAACTGATCAGGAGGTCTTATTTGTAAGGCTTTTAGATCTGGTTAGAAAGAACGGCATGAAGGCTCAAAGTATACTCAATATGATGGTGTTGTAGACTTACAACTCTTGCAATCGACTCTTTCAAAAGTGAAATAAAATATTTTCCCCAGTTTCAAATACTGAGAATTTTATTTTTTGGATTTTTTTTTACTCTTATTTGGTTGGACCGAACCGTGTAAGGCTGCCTACGTATCCTTTTTTAAAGGAATCAGGTCTAACGTAGTTCAAACATCTGAACTAACTATTTTTTTCATCTTTCCTTTTTTTCTTTCTTTTTTTCTCTTTTTTCCTCTTTTTTTTTTCAAAACAAGTTGCCCTAGCCTTTATTTTTCAGGGCGTGGACCTTCAACTGTTCTTTTTTTTTCTTTTTTTTACTTGTACTTTCTAAAAGTTGCCCCTATTTGTACTCTTGGGGCACATACTTTTCTTCTTTTTTTTGTTACTTTTGACTCTAAACTTGATTCCAAACGAGGGTGGCCAAAGAAAATAACACAAGCTCAAAAGGGATAACAAAGGTTATAAAATGTTTGGATAGCAGAAAAAGGGCCTCCTAGCCTCGAGAAAGCCAAACATATTATCTCTTCACAATCACCACATTAAAACATGTTGCTTTCTGGGTCTTTTTCAGTGTAAAGTTGTATGAGCAATACTTTCCTCGCAGTGAATGACCCTTGTCAATTTGGGTGACTTTTTTTTAATTTTGTCTTGATGTAGAATATGCATTTTGCCAATAAACTGATCTATTTCAAGTTGAATGGGATACACCTTCTTTTGAAAAATACTTTCTATCTCTCTGTCCGATTATCCTTAAGCCCGATCTTCTCAATGATTCAAAAGATAGAGATCCTTAACTATTATAAGCATGACTGCTTTTGTTCCATCTAAACTTGGCTCATGCTTATTTTCTAAATGTTTCACGTCTCTATTCATCTTCAAAAGTGTCTCTTTCTCACTTATCATATTCAAGACTAAATCGATTTTCTAAGATCTGGCCAAAAATTCCGCATGCATCTCATGTCACTAGAACTAGCGTGAAAAGAACTATGCACAAAATGGACACGAAATGGCTGACTGCCTTCTTTTTCCTTTTTTTTTTGTTTTGCTATAGAATAATGGATAGAAGGGTCCGATATAACAAAAAGAAGAAGAAAAGAGGACAAAATAATCTATCATGGCTAAAAGAGGAGTGACTTTCTAGTTACTAAGCAACATCTTAGCCACACATTTGCACATCAGCATTACTATAGCATTTAACCGTTTTGATTGCTTTGGATTCAACACTCAAATTTTGACAATCATCCCGAGCAGGCCATGTCCTATTGTTCAAATCTGGTAAAATCAACCCCACATTTGCCTCCATTTTCGATTATTCACCGCCAAATTGCCTATTTTCCTTTTCGTGACCTTGGATCAGCAACAATGGTGCTTGTTCCATTGGTTGAGAAGATGCTTTTACTTTCGAGAGATCTAGGATTGTTTTTGTGACTTGTCATTGCAAACCCAACAAACCGACCACCTTTGAATAGCATTTATTTCAAAACAACAAGCATGTTAGAATAAACGCTCTCTTTTTTTTCCTTTTCTCTCGTTTTTTTTTTTGTCTTTTCTTTTTTCTTTGTTTTTTTTTATTTTTTTTCAAACCATTCGATCGAACCTGATGTTGGTTGCCTATGTATCACGTGGGAACATGAATAAGATCTTGCGTAGTTCTGGAAGATTGGATAAAGTAAATAACCTAACTCTTTTATGTTTTTTTCTTTTGGATTTTGATTGTTTTTTTATATAAATTTCTGAAAGAAAGACTTATAAAGAAGAAAGAAAATATTTTTTGATTTTGATTCTTTTATTGTTTTTTAGGAATTTCGAAAGAAAAACTTCTAAAGAAGAAAGAAAATATTTTTGGATTTTTTGGACTTTTATGTTAAAATTATGAAAGACTTCTAAAGAAAATATTTTTTGAATCTTTAATTTTCTTTTCAAATTGAAAGAAAAACTTCTCAAGAAGAATGAAAATATTTTTGAATTTTTAAAAGAATTTTTTTTTGTATTTTTAAAAAAATTGGGGCCTAAAAGAAAGACTTTCTACAAAAGGAAGTAAAGGAAATATTTTTGGATTTTTGAAAATTGGGGTCTCAAAAAAAGACTTTTCTAAAGAAGGAAGCAAAGGAAAATATATTTTTGATTTATTTTGAAAATTGAGGGCCGGAACCGATTAGGTTTGCCTACGTATCTCACATCCGGTGAGAATCAGACCCGCATAGTTCTGCCAGTTTTGACGGAACTAGGGAAACATGACTTTTGAGAACATTGGCTTATTTTCTTTCTCTTTTTTTTTCAAAATTTTGGCAGAGTTTCAGAATTATTCAAATACCCACCGCCCACCCTTGATTTTTCTTTTTGATTTTCTTTTCTTTTTTTTCATTTTCCTTTTCCTTTTTTTTCTTTTTCTTTCCCTATTCTAGAAGCCAATCAACATACAAGCCGAGATTGATAAATGCACAAGTAGCACGTAAAAATGCATCAGGATGGTCTTTTAAATTGGGTACACCTGTCCTAGACGAACCCAACCCCTGTGTTGAGTCCCCTAAGTCAAATGCACGTGATGCAAACTAACGTTCCTACTAGGGATCCGGCATGAGGCTGTGTTATTCTAGGTTTTAAAACCTCGGTGTATTGTTCTAGACCTGGCTTACCCGAGCGGACAACTCAAGCCG
>ML388967.1:46905-74239 GCA_005239525.1 Nicotiana knightiana
GGGGGGAGGGGGGGGCACTGTACCGGTAACCAAATGATCATCCGGTTTTGCAACTTGTCTGATCCTCGTTCTAAATTAGAGATATGACACTAACAGAAAAGAAGTCACGCCGGCGTGCACTTCCGAGAAGATTTAGAAGACTCGGAGAGAAGAAGGGTTTCGCCACAATTTTATATACAGTTCAAACAATATCAAAGTGGTAATAAGTGGCATTTAGTGCATTCGGCTCAAACACGTAAAAGATCAGACAATCATGAAAACCAATCATAACATCTATTCTAAGCTCGAATTCTTGAATCCTGAACCAAAGATTCTGGGTTCGGTCCCCAGTGGAATCGCCAGAGCTGTCACACTTCTTTTTTCTCGATAAGGGGATATGGGATAAAGGAATTTTTTCAATTTAAGTGACATAATCGAATTTGGGATTATTTTTTAATTTCAAAGTCGCCACTTGGGATAATTCATGGTGTCCCAAGTCACCGGTTTATTTTAAAATCCCAAATCGAGGAAAAATGACTCCGTTTTAAATTTTGCGAAACCAGAAGACCGAGTAAGGAATTCTGTTAACCCGGGAGAAGGTGTGAGGCACTCCCGAGTTCCGTGGTTTTCGCACAGTCGCTTAACTATTAATAATTGACTTAATTATCTGATTTAATACATATTTTAAACCTATTGTACATTTTTATCTTCTAACCACTTTTAATTAGTTATGAAATTATTTTTGGAACAAGTCACGATGTCGTACACTTGTCGTTTTGGTACACGTTGCAAACCGCGCCACATGAAATGCACCAGCGATTTACGCCATGTTTATTTTATTATTGTTTGACGTTAGGATCGGATCACATAAAATGCACACCCGAATTGGGATTTACGTATCATGACCATGCCACGGAAACCGTACCCATGATCACGATAATTTATTATTAGCGGCGCCTAAAGCAAGCTACGATATTATGAATTATTTATTTGCTTGATCACTTCAGCTCCTCAATATACTTCCCTTTGACGAAAAATTGTGGCAAAGTCACACACTTTTCACCCAAAACCTTCTGCAATTCTTTCTTATAAGCACATGTCCATTCAAAATATTCCTTTCCTTATCTTAACCCTATAACTCTTAAGACTTATCCTCACAATATAACAATCCTCGAACGTTCTAATAAAAATTAAAATTCGTGACAGATTTTCCAATTGAACTCATCTAACAATTAAAAGAAATTATTCAAGAACCAAGATTACACATATCACAATCGAAATAAAAACTAATTAAGACAACTTAAATAAAAACTAAGACAAGCTACTCAAACAATGGAGAATCACAAATCAACCAACACGCTCACCAAGCTATCGTAACAAAATGAAATAAGAATGAAAATTGAGAAATGGACCTTTTATTGATGAACAAAGCTGAAAATTCACAACTCAGTCCGAATAATAAAACAACAATTGTTGGACTGAAATGCTTAAATTGTGAACCGAAACCTCGAATCGGCACCGGAAAACTCAAAACTCAAACGCGACCTCAATCAAACTCCATGAGCCGAGATCAAAATAGAGGCAAATATTTTTTGTGTATTTTCGTTTGAAGTAATATCAACTGGAATGAACCCCTTTTATTTTCTTTATTGTGCGTGACTTCCCCTCTTGGCTATCCTAATTCCCCAATTCCCCGGACTCCTCCATTCCTTTCCACCTTTTCCTTCGTTCACCCCTTTTCCTTTTTTAATCTCTGTTTTGTGTGTGTGTATTTTTGGATGAAGGATCGATTAGTCAAGTCTTGGATATGGATTAAATTTGTTGGATTTTGGAATATTTGTTGGGATTTTTCAGTTGAGTCTTCTTTTTCGGTTCAAAGAGATGATCCTCATCTCTTGGGGGGGGGGCTNAGCTCTTAGGAGATTCAAGGTTGGAGGGATTTTTGTTTGGGACTCTTGGAACCATTAGCTGTTCCAAAGAGACCTTGGGAGAGCGTGTCTCTGGATTTCATCACTGGATTGCCCAAGGTCGGAGACCTCATAACTATCTTGGTTGTGGTGGATCGGCTTTCCAAGTATGCCACCTTTATTGCAGCACCTCAATATATATCAGCAGAAGATACAGCTCGACTCTTTTTCTCGCATGTCGTCAAATACTGGGGCCTGCCCAAAGACATCATTAGTGATCGCAATTCACGCTTCACTAGCAACTTTTGAACCCAACTATTTAAGTGCCTCAGATAAAAATTGAGTCATAGCTCAAGCTTTCATCTGCAATCTGATGGCCAGACGGAGCGGTTCAATGGTATGTTGGAGGAATAACTCCGCCACTTTGTTACCGGATCGCAAAAGAATTGAGTGAAGTTTCTGGATGCTGCTCAACTGTGTTTCAATTCACAAAAGAGCTCTAGTACAAATAAAAGCGCTTTTGAAATTGTTACCGGACAGCAACCGCTACTCCCACACACCGTGAATGCACCAAACATATCAAAATCTCCTCGTGCTGCTAGCTTCTCAAAAGAATGGAAGCGAAATTTGGAGATAGTGCAGAGCTTTCTTGTCAAAGCCCAAAAGCGGATGAAGAGGCATGCTGATCAGAATCGTCGCTTTGTTGAATACCAAGTAGGAGATAAAGTGATGGTCAAAATCCCAAAGCAGTACTTGTTTGTAGGGGTCCATGACCCTTGCCTATTGCAAAAATATATTGGATCTTTGTCCATTGAAAGGCACATTGGGAAGGTTGCATACCGGGTGGATACCCCAGCTTGGTGGAAAATCCATCCCGTCTTCCATGTCAGTCTTCTGAAACCTTTTCGGGAAGATACAGAGGATCCTTCATGGAGCCAACTCATAATACCTAGTATTCAAGGCCCCAATTCAATCGGGAAAAGGTGTACCAAAGCTATTCTTGATGATCGCGTTATTCATGCCTCAAGGAAGGATCACCAAGAGTTCTTGGTGAAATGGCAAGGGTGTAATGCAGAGGAGAATACTTGGGAGAGAGGAACAAACCTCAAAGCCTATAAGAGCCTAATTGAAGATTATTTTGCAAGGCACCGAGGACGTCGCCAACTCAGGTGGGGGAGAATGTCATGGGAGGCTTTCCAGCCATGCCCCATGACCCTTTGGATGCGCCCTGTGGCGTCCTGGCAAGCCTCCTAACGCCTAGTGCCACGGACGGCCCCGTGGTCTTGGCTGCGCCAAGTGACAAACGCGCATGTGCCTCTATCGCCCCACCGATATCCCTCGCTAGCGCCCAACCGCAAGCAGCTACCAACAGCGCCACGCGCGCAGATCGTGATGCCAAAGGCAAAGTTGCTGACAATGGACATATTTTTACCTTGTAGGAAACTAAGTCCTTTTCATTGTAAATATAGAGTAGTTTTATTCCATGTAATTTCATTATGTTCCTTTAGCTTAGTTAGGTCAAACCTTGTAGCTTTGGTTTATTCTTTTTAAGCATTATTAGGAGGGATCAAGCAATCAAAACTTTCTAGCAAGCAATTCTCTGTACTGGTGTCTCTCCCCCTCGACACCGTGTTGCCTTCTTTTGTAATAACTTTCATTTATGCAATCAAGCTTTCTTTCAATTCTCTTTATTGTTCTCTCAATTGTTCTTGACATCGATTTTCCCGTACGGAACTGACAATCTCGTCTAGCGTACGGAGGAGACCTCAGTTGGCGAACAACAGCTGCACTGACATCAGTTGGTTAGCCTTACATCGCCCCCCCAAGGAATCTCAAGAAGGATCTGGAAATCAGATGGAATTCAAGTTTTATGAATGTAAAACACCAAAAAATGAGGAACGGTCATGGCGGGGCGATGACTATGGTTCCTGAGATCATATTTAAAAGCTTGGAAAAATTTTAGGCGATCCTGGTCCGGTGGCCCGGGTCCATGCAGAAAACGCGAGCTATAGCATCCCGGTCCGGGGGGTCGGGTCCGTGCAAAAAACACAACCATAGAACATGAAAATATGGGAATCGTGTGGCCTAAGGAACCATAGTCATGGCGGAGCGGTGACTATGATTCCTTAGGTCGTATTTGATAGCCCTGAATAATTTTAGGCGATCTAGGTTCGGGGGACAGGGCCCATGCAGAAAGAGTGGGCTAAAGCACACGAAAATCTAGGAATCAGAGTGAATTCCAGTTTTATAGTCGTAAAACACCAAAAAACGAGGGGGAAATTTTAGTTTTATGGCCGTAAAATGCTAAAAATGAGGAACGATCATAGTGAGGCGGTGACTGTGGTTCCTTATGTCGCATTTGATGGTACGGAAAAAATTTTAGCGACCCGGACGGGGAGACCCGGGCCCATGCGGAACGCGTGGGCTGTAGCACACAAAAATTTGGGAATCGGACAGAATTCTAGTTTTATGGCCGTAAAATGCCAACAAACAACGGTCATGAAGGGCGGTGACTATGGTCCTTAGGTCGTATTTGATGGTCTGGAAACATTTTAGGAGATCCAGGTCCGGAGGCCTGGGCCCATGTGCAAGGCGTGGCCTATAGCAAACGAAAATCTGAAAATCGAGCAAAATACCAGTTTTATGACCATGAAAATCCAAAAGACGGGGGACAATCATCGCGGGACGGTGACTGTGGTTCCTTCAATCGTATTTAATGGCTCGAAAAACTTTTAGGCGATCCGGATCTGGGGGCTTGGGCCCATGCGGAATGCGTGGGCTAGCACACGAAAATCAGGGAATCGCATTTAATTTCAGTTTTATGGCCGTAAAATGCCAAAAAATGCGGAAAGGTCATGGTGAGGCGGTGACTATGGTTCATTAGGTAGTATTTGACGGTCCAAAAAAAATTTATGCGATCCGGGTCCGGGGGCCCGGACCCATGCGGAAGGCGTGGGTTGTAGCTCACGAAATTCTAGCAATCGAGCAGAATTCCAGTGCGGTTAAATGCTTAAAACGAGGAACGGTCATGGCAGGGCAGTGATTATGGTTCCTTAGGTTGTATTTGTTGGCCCAATATAATTTTAGGAAAATTTAGGAATCGGGTAAAATTTCAGCTTTATGGCCGTAAAATGCCAATAAAATGAGGAACAGTCATGGTGGGGCGGTGATTTTGGTTCCTTAGGTCTTATTTGATGGACTGGAAAATTTTTAGGCGATCCAGGTCTAGGGGCCTATGCCCATGCGAAAGGTATGGGCTATCGAAAATCTTGGAATCAGGTAGAATTTTAGTTTTATGACAGTAAAACACCAAAATACGAGGACGGTCATGACAAGGCGGTGACTATGAATCCTTAGGTCGTATTTGATGGCCCGAAAATCTTTTAGGTCATCCGGGTCCGGGGGCCCGGGCCATGCGGAAGGAGCGAGCTATAGCACATGAAAATGTGAGAATCGGGTGGAATTCAAATTTTATGGCCGTAAAACGCCAAAAAAGAGGAAAGGTCATGGCTAGGCGGTGACTATGGTTTCTTAGGTCGTATTTGATGGCCTAGAATAATATTAGGTGCTCCGGATTTGGTCGCCCAGACCTTTGGCTATGCAAGGGGACGGGACAAAACTAACGGGACGGGACGAGACGGGACGAGACGGGACGAGATTTAGTCGGGACGGTGGCGGTACGGGACGAAACGGGATGGGATAAACGGGACGAAACGGTAGGCTCATCCCATCCCGCTAACACACAGGACGGAACTGGACTGGACGTGATGGGTCGGGACGAGACGGTTTTGCGGGCTTTAAGTGGGCCATTTTTTAAAAAAATAATAATTATTTAAGCATTAAGTTTGACAACAGCTAGTTTTTTGACAATGACTAAATTTTTAAAATTTGCAACAGCTAGTTTTTTGATTTATTTAATAAACTTAAAAGTTAAACAGAAATTAGGAAACTAATTAAAGAATTATAAAATATTAAAACAAAAGACTTGTAATAAAATATTCTAGTAATTATAATAGATTTATAATTTATTTAATATAATTCAAGCCATTAAGTAACTAAGTAAGAGTGTAAGACAATTCATAAAAAAAATTTAACGTTTAGAGCCTTTTATTTTATTAATAGAACTTTCAAATCTCACATACAAATATAATTCTTTTGAATAGCACCTAATCTACGCAGCCACCTTCTAGGAAGGGTTCTGATTGAACTAGGTCTCTTATTAGCCAATTACAAATTATCATACAAATTTTTGTAAGCTCCTATATAGATTCGTTGTAATTTATCTATAATTTCTCTCGGACATTGTTCTAAAATTGACAATATTGATTGATGTTACATGAGTTCCATGTCGCCATCGCTCCCAGTGCTAAGTATCCCATTGTATTCTTCTTCCCTAGTGGTTAATTTTACACCAAGATTTCTTTTTTATGAATTAATCTAATTTCTGAATAATACGGAAATCCCTAGGATGTCCTCCGCTAATGAATGTTTATGATCTCCGATTTGAAATCTTTCCGCGCTAAAAGCAATCTCCGATGCTACTGATGATGCTTGAATAGCCCGGATATCTCGGGCCATTATTGAAAGTGTGGGAAAAGCCTTTCCACGCTCCCTCTACCATGCCAAAAGTTGTTCGTTGCCTTCTCCGTTTTTAATACTTTTCATTGTTTGATTAAGATAGGAATTAAGTTCATCATCAAAAGAGGAATCAAAATCTGTTATATCATCCATATATTCCTATAGAACTTCTACTCTAGACTTAGAAGTGGAAGGAGCAGTTTCACCACATGTTGTTTCCATAGATTTACAACAACAACAACGACAAACACAGTAAGTTCCCACGAGTGGGGTTTGAGGAGGTTATTCTGTACACAGAACTTACCCCTACCTAATAGGTAGAGAGATTGTTTCCAATAGATCCTCGGCTTAGGAAAGGTAATAAGAAGAAGAGGAAAGCAAGAAAGGAAGAAAGAGGGAAGAGAAAGGAAAAAAAAGGGAGATAAAGGATAAGTAGTACCAAATAATAGCAACAGGGAATACAATACCTGAGGCGAACAAAACCATAATGTAATAAAAATCTAAGAATATGAAGGGGCATGTGTGCTACTAAGACTATCGGTGAGAAACTAAAAAGCTACCCACTAACCTTCTACCTTAATCCTCGACCTCCACACCCTCCTATCAAGGTTCATGTCCTTAGTAAGCTAAAGCAGCGCCATGTCCTGTCTAATCACCTCTCCCCAGTACTTCTTAGGCCTACCTCGACCTCTTCTCAAACTTGCCATGGCCAACCTCTCACACCTCCTAACAAGAGCATCAATGTTTCTTCTCTTAACATGTCCAAACCATCTCAGCCACGACTCCCGCATCTTGTCCTCCACGGATTCTACTCCTACTCTGTCTCGGATGACTTCATTATTGATCTTATCACTCCTGGTACACCCACACATCTATCTCAACATCTTCATATCTGCTACGTTCATCTTCTGCACGTGGGAGTTCTTGACTGGCCAACACTCAGCCCCATACAGCATAGCCGGTCGAACCACCACTATATAAAACTTTCCCTTAAGTATTAGAGGCACATTCTTATCACATAAAACACCGGAAGTGAGCCTCCACTTCATCCATCCCGCTCCGACACAATGTGCGACACCGTCGTCAATCTCCCCGTTACCTTGGATAATAGACCCGAGATACTTAAAATTCGCTATCTTGGGGATAACTTGAGCATGAAGCTTTACCTCTACGTCTGCTTCATGGGTCCCGTCACAGAATTTGCACTCTAAGTATTCTGTTTTGGTTCTACTCAATTTGAAACCTTTAGACTTCAAGGTCTGTCTCCAAACCTCCAACCTCGCGTTAACTCTGCTTCGTATCTCGTCAATCAACACTATATCATCGGAAAATAGCATGCATCAAGTCACCTCCCCTTGGATGTGTCGCGATAATACATCCATCGCTAAGGCAAATAAAAACGGGCTAAGATCCGATCCCTGGTGCAAACCTATCACCACAGGGAAATGCTCTGAGTCACCACTTACAGTCCTCACCCGAGTCTTAGAATCATCATAATATCCTTAATCACCTTAATGTACGCTATCGGGACACCGATAGCCTCCAAACACCTCCATAAAACCTCCCTCGAGACTTTATCGTACGCTTTCTCAAGGTCAATAAACACCATATGCAAGTCCTTCTTCCTCTCCCTATACTGCTCCACTAATTTCCTCACCAGATGAATCTCTTCCGTAGTCATGCCCTAGCATGCATCCGAACTGATTCTCGGAAATAGACACGCACCTCTTCACCCTGGCCTCCACCATCCAATCCCAAACCTTCATAGTGTGACTCAACAGCTTGATACCCATATAATTGTTGCATTTTGGATATCACCCTTGTTCTTGTAAAGAGGAACCATCGTACTCCACCTACATTCTTCGGGCATCTTCTTCGTCTTAAAAATAACATTAAACAACCAGTGAGCCACTCCAAACCTGCTCGCCCCGTGCTCTTCCAGAATTCCACCAGGATTTCGTCTGACCCCGTCACTTTGCCTCTGCACATCTTACGCATCTCCCCTTCCACCTCCTTTACCATAATCCGCCTATAGTACCCAAAATCTCGCCGACTCTCAGAGTGCTCCAACTCGCCCAGCACAATGCGCCTATCCTCTTCCTCATTCAATGGTTTATAGACGTATGTCTGCCATCTTCTCCTAATAAGTGCCTCGTCCATCAATACTTTTCCATCCTCGTCCTTGATGCACTTGACTTGGTCTAAGTCACGGGTCTTCCTCTCCCTCACCTTGGCCAATCGATACAACTTCTTGTCCCCGCCTTTGCCCCCAAGCTCCTCGTACAAGCGAGCAAACGCTGCATTTTTAGCAGTCATTATGGTTGTTCATTTTCTTGAATTGCTAAATTCTCATAAATTTTACGAACAAGTCACTTTGCACCTCTTAATTTTAAATATGGATTAAGTAGAGTAGAAATTAAATAAACTTGGGGAATAAGGAAAAAATATTTTTTTAAATTTTGCAATCATTTCATTAATGGTTGGTGCATAAGTCGGATTTGTTTTATAGTTACCAAATACAACAGAAATTCCACAAATATACCATGATATTTGTGTAACAGTTGTATAATATATATCAAAAAATATTTTGTAGCATAATAAAAAATTTCTACGAATTTAGTAAGCTCTTTGATCTCATCCCAGTCAGAAACAACAATTTGATCAGCGGGGATACCATTATGCATATTAAATACCTTTTGTATAGGCACATGATAATAATAAGCAACTTTAAGCATTTCATAAGTAGAATTCCACCTAGTACAAATATCTTTTGGAACTTTTTTATATGGAAGGTTAGCACTAGCGCAGCAAATTCACGAAGTCTACTCGCTTTATTAGCATGAAAAATATAGCCGCAAGCATGTTGTACTTCACTACAAGCATCAAAAAATAAATTAATACCATCTTTTACAACCAAGTTAATAATATGGCATGCACATCTAACATGAAAAATTGCTGGATTAATTGGATAAAGTCTAGTTCTTAAGCTAGTTGTTGTGATTGTGTTAGAGAAGCATTATCTAAGATGATAGTTAAAACTTTAGCAGTGAGTCCATAAAAATCAAGTATTTGTAGAACAGTAGTTACAATATATGCTACAGTGTGTTTTGAATCAACAAATTTATAACCAATAATACGTTTTTGCATGTTCCAGTGATGATCAACCCAATGACATGTAACAGTTAAATAATCACAACCATTAGGACTACGACCTATATCAGATGTGATAGACACTTTACAATCTAAGTGAAAAAATACACCACGAATATACTGAAGATATTTGGTTTGAAATTTAAAAATATCATTTCTAATTGTGGTCTTAAGAAAACCTTGAAAAGCAGGATTATAAGTTTCTTGTATATAATGCACAAAAGCAGGGTGAGAAGGAAAAGTAAAAGGTAAGCCACAGACATCCACCATTTTTGCTAAGTTCTCACGATCTCTATCTTTGTTATAGGGGTATAAAATACTATCAGAAGCAGGTCCAAGTTGTTGTCGTGAAAAATTAGAACCCCCGTCAGATACACTAGGAGCGCCAGTACCTGTGCTAGGATCCGGTATTTTTTCGGCTTCTATGTTAGCTTGCATCCATACAGATTTGTGCTCCTTAAGTAAGTGCCTAGTTAAACTCCTCGTCCCACCACTTTTGATGTGTACAAATCGTTATATAGCACGTTGATTGACTTTATCATGTTTAAAAAAATTTCATACAAGTGATGTTTTGGGACGTTCACCTTTAGGCTTACCCCTTACAGAAGGTACAAGGGGTAAATCTCCAGAACGAGATTGACTCTGTGTCACGACCCATTTTCTAAACAAGCCGGGACCGGCACCCAATCACTAAACATGATCGAGCGAACCATCTTCGCTTATCAAATCTATTATAACTTCAAACTTTATATGTAATAAGGAAATACTATAATCAAATTCTTTTAATTAATCTAAATATCTAAAATAAACCGACTCCAAAACTTTATTCGTAGAAAATAATGAAATACTACTAAGTTATTATCAAAACATCTAAATCTTAGCCCCACGACTATGTCTATGAAGCCTTTACTGATAAACTGATGCACTGCTCCGGACATGAGATTTCCTGGCCAGTTCTCTAAGTAAACAAAGAAAGAGCTAATTAAAGATAACTCTAAGGAATAATCCACGAACAAAAGCGGAGCTCACCAATAGAACTGGAAGGGAGGGAAGTCCTAAACTGTAACTTGCTCGCCTGCAAAACCGGTTCCTACGTTGTACCGCAGACCAACGTAGGTTCCCAAAAGAGAACGTCAGTACCATCCATTGTACTCAGTGAGTCTCAATGACAGGGGACAAAACTTTGATAATATATACATTACGAGTAGAGATTCTAACTGCATGTAAAACATAAATCTTATAAGAACAATTCTAAAATAATTGCATAAAACCAGTTTATGAATATTAAAAGAAATTCCTTTCTTTTTCTTTCTAAAAAAAATACTTCACTTTATACTTTGGGAGTTCCAACTATCATGACCTAATTCTGTCTTAGTCACCGTGTGATCAGCACGGGTTCGATCCCAACCTGATTGAATAGGCCTAAGTCACGAGGTTCCACTCGCTTCATGGTTCTCAGCGCTCATGTATCATACCTTAGCATGGCTAAGTAAATTCTCAACAACGAGGCTCTCGGCTCGTGTGCTCCCTACTTTGGCACAAGTAGTTTCAGGAAGTCAACGCCTCGGTTAGGACCCTTGGCCTGGACGATGGCCCTTTCTCAGAATAAAGGATACTCCCAAAAATCTTTTCTTTCTAAAACTTGTTCTTGTGACTTTTCAAGTTCATACTTATTCTAGAATTCTTAAATGTAAGGTATGGCATAAGAATGAAATAAACATTCAAAATTATTTCTAAATATTCTTGCTTTTTCATGAATTTTTAACATAAAAGTGACATATAAGAATAACACAAAAATCTGAAAATTTATGCACATATATCAAAATAAATCATTTAACTTTAACTAAAATAATTTTAAGCTAATAGGTACTCACTCACTTTAATTAAGTACATATTCACTCTTTTAGCAAATTCATCAAACACCTTGTATGCATACTTTTGTGAGTTAAACCACTTTGGTAAAGGGTCATATCAACTCACCTCAAAACTTCTCGAGTCAATACGTAGGTCCCAGACCAATTAACACCAGTCAAACAATCGATTCTACAATAACCAGTGCATTTTAATCAATTTTAATGTTTCACCCCTAAACATGAAATCTATTGTTGATATAGAGAAAGAAGGGAATTAACTATTCAATTCTTACCTACTACTACTTTAGCATAATTGACAATAAGAAATTTTATATTCCTGATTCAAGAATTAGGGATTTGTAAAGAACCCTAGAACTTTCGGTGTAATTCCATGGCAGCCTCTGCGTGTGGCTGCCTCTGCGTTAGTTACAGAAGTGAAGTGTTCTGTTTTTTGTAAAATCCCCTTTGTTTAAACTTTTTCACAAGCCTTTATGGCTAAGGCTCTCACGCCACTGCCAAGAGCCCTTTATGGGCTTAAGGCCCATTTTTTTTACAACTTATTTTTTTTTTACTTAAATAGTATTTAATGAGACCCACTATTAATAATTAAAAATATTAAAATTATTAATATTTTCCTAATTGTATATCTAATTATTTTAGTGTGTGTGTGTGTGTGTGTGTGTGTGTGTGTATATTTCACTATAGGCAAGATAAAATAATAATAATAATAATAATAATAATAATAATAGTAATAATTTAGTTCTATAATTAGCGTGTCTCGAAACTTTTATAAATTTGAAGAGTGTTACAATCTTCTCTCCTTAAAAACATTCGTCCTTGAATGTTGCTAGGGCCTTATTCTTAAGCTAACAATCATTCCATAGGTCCTTGGACCTTTTAAGTTTTCTTAGCACTACTCACTCTTCCAGGGAATTCAAAATTTTGGCTAACTCCCTAAATTTTCAAAAATTTCGGTAGAGTTTCCCTTGTAAATTGGACTATCCAAAAAATATCCCGATCACAAATACCACAACTACACCAACAACAACCAAATATACCATAATAGGCCACTCATAGGCACCATACACAGCTCATAAATTAATTACTCACACTTCGGAAAGGAGGTACCACAATAACTAACAAGAATCTAAGGCACAACACCTTATAAAAAGTAAATCACTTTAATGAATTAAATATACTCTAGCATAAACTAAATTACTACAACAATTAAGTATAATCTAGGAAGGACTTAAACATATGCTAACTTGTATTTAGTAAATAAAATATATGTCAAACCAAACCTAGGTTCACATACCTTTCTCCTCAAATAAATATGGATATTTCTTCCTCATATCTTCCTCGACTTTCCACGTAGCCTCTTTTGAATCATGATTACTCCACAAAACTTTTACCGATGCTATATCTTTTGTTCATAACTTTCTTACTTGCCTATCGAGAATTTCTATAGGTACCTCTTCATAAGTCAAGCCTTCTTTAATTTCTATGGTATCGACAGGTATTATATGCGACTCATCATGAACGTACTTTCTAATCATAGACACATGAAAGACAGGATGAACAGAGGAAAACTCAACGGGCAGCGCTGGCTCATAAGCCATATTTCCTCTCTTTCTAGAATTTCATAAGGTCCGATAAATCTAGGGCTAAGTTTCCCCTTCTTACCAAACCTCATAACTCCTTTCATTGGTGAAACTTCAAAAACACCTTGTCACCAACCATGAACTCTAAGTCACGATGCCTCTTGTCAGAGTAGGACTTTTGACGACTCTGAGCCACTTTCAGTCTTTCTCTGATTAGCTGGACTTTCTCTAAGGACTCACAAAAAAACTTTGGACCAATCAACGGCACCTCTACTAGTTCAAACCAACCCACTGGAGACCTACATCTTCGCCCATACAACGCTTCATAAGGAGCCATACCGATGCTAGCCTGATAGATGTTATTGTAAGAAAATTCTATAAGTGGCAAGTGATCATCCCAATTACCTCTAAAATCTATAACACATGCTCGCAGCATATCTACGAGAGTCTGAATGGTCCTTTATTCCTGGCCATCAGTCTGTGGATGGAAACCGGTGCTCAAATTGACCTTGGTACCTAATCTTTTTTTAAATGCCTGCCAGGAATGCGATGTGAACTGAGGGCCTCTGTCAGATATGATTGAAACTGGAGTACCATGCAATCGGACTATTTCTTTGATGTACAACTGCGCATACTGCTCTGCAAAATCTGTCGTCTTTACTGGTAGGAAATATGCGGACTGTGTCAGTCGGTCTACAATAACCCAAATTGAATCATGCTTACGGTATGTGTGAGGTAGACCTACTACTAAATCCATATTAATCATCTCCCACTTCCACTGTGTTATCTCTATATCTTGAGCTAGGCCACCAGGCCTCTGATGCTCGGCTTTGACTTGCTAGCAATTCAAACATTTAGCCACATGATCTGCTACTTTCTTCTTCATGCCTTTCCACCAATACAACTCTTTCAAATCCAGATACATTGTGGTAGCACCTGGGTGGATAGAGTACCTCGAACTGTGAGCTTCTTCCATTATGGCCTTCCTAAGACCATCTACATCAGGCACACATAACCGGTCATTCAACTTCAAAAATCCATCACTTCCTAGAGTGAAAGCAGTGATTTCTTTGTTTCTAACTCCTTTTTTTAACTTCACTAAGTACAGATATTTATCTTGCTTAGCCTTATCATGCACAACAAGGGAGGATTGCGCTAAGTCATAAGCAGTTATACCTCCTTCTTCGATCTCATCCAATCTAATTCCATCATTTGCCAGATTTTGAATTTCTCGACCCAAAGTTCGCCTTTGTACTGCAAGATGGGCCAAGACACCCATTGACTTCCTACTAAGTGCATTTTTTACCACGTTAGCTTTTCCCAGGTGATAAAGGATATTGATGTCATAGTCCTTCAATAGCTCGAGCCACCTTCTCTGTCTCAAATTTAATTCTTTTTGCTTGAAAATGTAATAGAGGCTTTCTTGATCTGTAAACACTTCAGAATGCTCTCCATAAAGGTAGTGTCGCCATATTTTTAATGCAAACACCACTGCTGCAAACTCCAAGTCGTGGGTGGGGTAGTTCTTTTCATGATTCTTTAATTGTCTGGAAGCGTAGGCAATAACTTTTCCATTTCGCATAAGAACACAACCAAGACTCACTCTAGAGGCATCACAATACACTGTGAACCCACCCGAACCTGTCGGCAAGGTAACACAGGTGCAGTGGTCAACCTCTTCTTTAATTCTTGAAAACTCTGCTCACAAGCATCTGACCAATGGAACTTAACTGCTTTCTGAGTCAACTTAGTTAATGGAGCTACAAGTGAGTAAAACCCCTCTACAAACCTTCTATAGTATCCAGCTAACCCCAAGAAACTCCTGATTTCGGTTGGTGTTGTCGGCCTAGGCCAGTTCTTGACTGCCTCTGCCTTCTGAGGGTCTACTTTTATGCCTTCACTAGATACCACGTGGCCTAAGAATTCCACTGACTGCAACCAGAACTCA
This sequence comes from Nicotiana knightiana, assembly GCA_005239525.1. Lineage (NCBI taxonomy): Eukaryota > Viridiplantae > Streptophyta > Magnoliopsida > Solanales > Solanaceae > Nicotiana > Nicotiana knightiana. The sequence continues at coordinate 61,922 of ML388967.1, forward strand.
CATTTTGAAAATTTGGAATAAAGCTCATTCTCCTTCAAGGTCTGCAAGGCTATTCTGAGGTGTTCTGCATGATCTTCCTTGCTCTTAGAGTATACCAAAATATCGTCTATAAACACGATAATAAAGGTACAAGTAATGGCTTGAAAACTCTGTTCATGAGGTCCATGAATACAGCTGGAGCATTTGTTAACCCGAAGGACATTACTAGAAATTCATAGTGCCTGTAGCGAGTTCTAAAGGTTGTTTTAGATATATCTTCTTCTCTGATTCTCAACTGATGGTACCCCGACCTCAAGTCTATTTTTGAAAAGTACTTTTCACCCTGAAGTTGATCAAATAATCATCAATTCTTGGCAGTGGGTACTTGTTTTTAATGGTAACTTTATTCAACTGCCGATAGTCGATGCACATTCTGAGAGACCCATCTTTCTTCTTGACAAACAAGACCGGGGCACCCCACGGTGAAACACTCGGCCTAATGAAGACCTTGTCAAGAAGGTCTTTCAACTGTTCTCTCAACTCATTAAGTTCTGTTGGAGCCATCCTATAAGGAGGTATAGATATGGGCTGAGTGCCTGGCATGAGATCAATGCCAAAGTCTATGATTCTTTCAGGAGGAAGCCCGGGAAGGTCATCTGGGAAAACTTCTGGAAATTATCTAACAACTGGCACAGACTGAAGAGCTGGTGGTTCTGATTCTGGATTAATGATGTGAGCCAAATAGGCGAGACACCCTTACCAATCATTCGTTGTGCCTTAAGGTAAGAAATAAAAATACCTACAAGCGATGTTGAATTACCCTTCAACTCTAAGACTTCTTCATTTGGAAACTGGAACCTGACTATCTTGGCATGACAATCTAACATGGCATAGCAGGAAGACAACCAATCCATACCCATAATCACATCGAAATCCACCATTTCTAATTCTATGAGATCGGCCTTGGTGTTGCGACCTTGGACTGAAACTATACAACCTCTATAGACTCTCGTGACTTTCACTGACTCTCCAACTGGAGTAGATACTAGGAATGGCTCACTAAGTTGTTCAGGTTCTAGCCCGAGGTTAATTTCAAAGTATGGAGTCACATATGAAAACGTTGAACCTGGATCCATTATTGCATAAGCATTATGTGAGCAAACTAAAAGTATACCTGTAATAATTTCTGGAGATGCCTCTGCACTCTGACGATCAAGTGTAGCAAACAAACGGGGTTGTCCCCTGATCACGCTCAACTATGTCTAATAAAAGACTAAACGGGCGTTACAAATATAATCCGGGGTATTATGCCCAGAGTCGATCCCACAGGGAATTTATGTATCAATCAAGTCTTTAGAATACGNTCCTCGGTTATGAATTTCGTCTATACTTCGGGAGTGATGTTGTTCAAACAACTACCTAAATATGCACTCTCTCTCAAGTAGATACATAATAAATAGGAACAGCTAATTGAGGGCCCTTCAATCAACTACAACAAGAACGTAGTTGAACAAATAGAGATTAATCAACCAATCAAAACTATATTAATATCACAATAAGTTTATCCCCCAACGGGTTCTACCAAAACCCTAGATTAAGAAACTTAGCTACTCATATTCATAAGAATCAATTCTAAAATAACTTGCATAATTGAACTACAAAATAATGAATAAAAGCTATAAAAATCAATGTCTGCTTCACTGAGTAATAATCCACAGGTTTTTCTTCACTTCAATGGCTTCCTCTCTCGAAATCCCTTTTCAAGTTTTGTTTTGGGGTCTATTTATATGATTAGGACAAACCCTAAACGTGTAGGAGACTTCTATTCCAACCGGGAAACACTTAACCTATTTAAAATTCGGAATTGACTGGACATCGGGACCCAGGCGTTTAGGCTCAAATGCCCCCTTAAAGCCAGGGCAGGCCTGGCGTTAGGGCCCAAACGCCCCCCTAACGCCAGGGTCAGACTGGCTTTAGGGGCCAAATGCCCCACTAACGCCAGGGCCAGCCTGGCTTTAGTGGCCAAACGCCCGGCTAACGCCCGGGTGTTTCCTTTTCGACTCTTAAGCATATTTTTGATGTATTTGCATCCATTTAGCTCGGTTTCCATCTCCAATTCACCTACACATGAAATAAACTCCATTATGCACATACAAAGTGTATTTTTATCATTAACGCACATNCCCTCCCTGAGTAACTCGATCTAGACCTCTGTCTGGCCCATGCCCGGTCTGATTATGAGAACCACAAGCCTGAGGTGGTGCAACTGCAGTAGCTGAGGAACTAGAAGGACGAGTTGATCCACCACTGAAATTACGTCCCAACTTTGGGCAGTTGGCCTTTATATGACTAATGTCTCCACAATGATAGCAACCATGAAACCTGAACTTGCACTGACCTGAATGTTGTCGCTTACAGGTTCCACAAAGACCTTGTTGGTGTGAATGTTGCTCAGCATGACTCTGGCTATGTGAGGATGATGTCCTGAAATTCTGATTCTGGCGAGACTGGTTTCCAAAACTCTGAGTACGTCTGAAGGAAGACCCACCACCTGACTGATGACTGAACTGAGCTGGTGCTAATGACTCCTTATCAGAGGAATCCCTTCTACCTCTGTTGGATGTACCATTAAACCTGCCCGCTGTCCGGGCTTTCTTGTTATGCTCTTTTTCTTCTCTCTTTTGTTGTCTATCTTTTTCTAAGTGCTTGGCGAATCCCACAACAGAGGAGAAGGCTATCATCCCTACCACTGCAGCTTATGTTGTATCCTTAATGTGATAAGCCAAACTGCCAACAAACCTGCGAATCTTTTCTTTTTCTGTTTGAACCATATGAGGAGCATGCTTAGCCAACCTTATGAATTCCATGTAGTATTCTTGCACTCTTTTATTCCCTTGCTTGAGTTTTTCGAACTCTGTAGCCGTAGCTTCCCTATCCTCTTCTGGGATAAAGTTATGAAGGCCCCTTCAAATTCTTCCCAAGTAGGTGGACCATCATCTTCATCTCTTTCCTTTTCTCACATCTCAAACCAAGCGCCCGCCACATCTCTAAGCTGGTAAGTATCCAGCTCCACAGCTTCATCATCAAATGCTTTCATCGCTCAGAGGGCTTTCTTGACACCCTCCAACCACAACATTGGATCTTCATCAACTGTAGAACCATGGAACACTGGAGGACTCAACTTCAAAAATTCATTCACTCTTGAGGACTCAGAATTGTTCTGTCTATTTGATTGAGGTGGAATATCATCTCTTCTCTCGTTCTGGTTTTCCATGAAGGCTTTAAACATCTCCATAGCGCTGTTGACTGCATTAAACATCTGATCCACCTCTGGAGATATAGTTTTCTAAGTCGGAGCTGCTGTTGGGGGTGGCACTGGATCCTGAGGTACTGGATCATCATGCTCCACCCCTTCTTCCTGTTCAACCCGGGGTACTTGAACCCCCTTTGTGGATTTACCCTTCCTTTTCTGAGTTGAAGCCCTTTTTGTTCTGCCTTGAGCTACAATAGTAGCAATAGTTTATTGAGCAGCATCCTGAGTGTCGACGTCAGAGTGCCTAGTACGAGCCATTTCTGCAAGTTTTGGAGAAACGAATACATTAGATAATTTCTTAGAGGTAGGATCTACTGCACGATCTAAAGTATGAAAAAAAATGAGACTTTTTCTAAATGATTGTAGCCTCCTGTTTATAAGTATGGCATGCTTCATACCCATAAACAAGACTCTAGTAACACGACTTCATAGACCTCTAGGACTCCATAAACCTGAGGCTCTGATACCAAGTTTGTCATGACCCATTTTCTAAACAAGTCGGGACCAGCACCCAATCACTAAACATGACCGAGTGAACCATCTGCGCTTATCAAATCTATTATAACTTCAAACTTTATATCCAATAAGGCAATACTATAATCAAATTCTTTTAATTAATCTAAATATCTAAAATAAACCAACTCCAAAACTTTATTCGTAGAAAACAATGAAATACTACTAATTTATTATCAAAAACATCTAAATCTTATCCCCACGACTATGTCTATGAAGCCTCTACTGATAAACTGACGCACTACTCAGGACATGAGAGTTCCTAGACAGTTCTCTAAGTAAACAAAGAAATAGCTAACTAAAGATAACACTAAGGAATAATCCACGAACAAAATCCGAGCTTACCAATAGCACTGGAAGGGAGGGAAGTCCTAAATTGTAGCTTGCTCGCCTGCAAAACCGGTTCCTATGTTGTACCGCAGACCAAGGTAGGTTCCCAAAAGAGAACGTCAGTACCATCCATTGTACTCAGTGAGTCTCAACGACAGGGGACAAAACTTTGATAATATATACATTACGAGTAGAGATTCTAACTGCATGTAAAACATAAATCTTATAAGAACAATTCTAAAATACTTGCATAAAACCAGTTTATGAATATTAAAAGAAATTCCTTTCTTTTTCTTTCTAAAAAAATACTTCACTTTATACTTTGGGAGTTTCAACTATCCTGACCTATTTCTATCTTAGTCACCGTGTGATCGGCACGGGTTCGATCCCAACCTGATCGAATAGGCCCAATTCACGAGGTGCCACTCGCTTCATGGTTCTCATTGCTCATGTATCATACCTTAGCATGGCTAAGTAAATTCTCAGCAAGGAGGCTCTCAACTCATGTGCTCCTTACATTGGCACAAGTAGTTTCAGGAAGTCAACGCCTCGGTTAGGACCCTCGGCCTGGATGATGACCTCTTCTCAGAATAAAGGATACTCCCAAAAATCTTTTCTTTCTAAAACTTGTTCTTGTGACTTTTCAAGTCTAAATCTTTCAAACATGCTTATTCTAAAATTCTTAAATGTAAGGTATGGCATAAGAATGAAATAAACATTCAAAATTATTTCTAGGTATACTTGCTTTTCATGAATTTTTAACATAAAAATGACATATAAGAATAACACAAAAATCTGAAAATTTATGCACATATATCAAAATAAATCATTTAACTTTAACTAAAATAATTCTAAGCTAATAGGAACTCACTCACTTCAATTAAGTACATATTCACTCTTTTAGCCAATTCATCAAACACCTTGTATGCATACTTTTGTGAGTTAAACCACTTTGGTAAAGGGTTATATCAACTCACCTCAAAACTTCTCGAGCCAATACGTAGGTCCCAGTCCAATTAACACCAGTCAAACAATCGATTCTACAATAACCAGTGCATTTTAATCGCTTTTAATGTTTCACCCCTAAACATGAAATCTATTGTTGATATAGAGAAAGAGGGGAATTAACTGTCCAATTCTTACCTACTACTACTTTAGGATAATTGACAATAAGAAATTTTATATACCTGATTCAAGAATTAGGGATTTGTAAAGAACCCTAGAACTTTCGGTGCAATTCCATGGCAGCCTCTGCGTGTGGCTGCCTCTGCGTTAGTTACAGAATTGAAGTGTTCTGTTTTTTTGTAAAATCCCCTTTGTTTAAACTTTTTCACAAGCCTTTATGGCTAAGGCTCTCACGCCACTGCCAAGAGCCCTTTATGGGCTTAAGGCCCTTTTTTTTTACAACTTATTTTTTTTTTTACTTAAATAGTATTTAATGAGATCCACTATTAATAATTAAAATTATTAATATTTCCTTAATTGTATATATATATATATTACTATAGGCAAGATAAAATAATAATGATAATAATAATAATAATAATAATTTAGTTCTATAATTAGCGTGTCTCGAAACTTTTATAAATTTGAAGAGTGTTACACTCTGAGTTGGTGCTTATGTTGCGGGACTAGTGGGTGATTCATCTAATTCTTCTTCCTCATTTTCTTCATCCTCATTTTCTTATGCTACAAAAATATTTTTTTGGTATATGCTATCCAGTGCTGTAAAATACCAAAAAAGAGAACGGTCATGGCGAGGCGGTGAATATGGTACCTTATGTTGTATTTAATGGCCCGAAAATTTTTTAGGCGATTTGAGTTCGGGGGAATGGGCCCATGCGAAAGGGGTGGGCTATAGCACATGAAAATCTAGGAATCGGGCAGTAGTCCAATTTTATGGCCGTAAAATGCCAAAAAACGAGAAACGATCATGGCACGGCGGTGACTATGGTCTTAGGTCATATTTGTTTGGCCGAAAAGATTTTAGTTGATCCGTCCGGGGGCTAGGTCTCATGCGGAAGGCGTGGGCTATAGTACACGAACAACTAGGAATTGGGTGGAATTATGGTGTTATGGCCGTAAAACACCAATAAACGAGGAACGATCATAACAAGACGGTGATTGTGGTTCCTTCGGTCATATTTGATGGCCCAAAAAAATTTTAGACGATCCTCATACGGGGGCCCGGGCTAATGTGAAAGGCGTGGGATATAGTAAACGAAAATTTGGAAATTGGATGAAATTCCAATTTTAAGGCTGTAAAACGCCAAAAAATAAGGAACGGACATGGGGGCGGTGAGTATGGTTCATAAGGTCGTATATTTGATGGTCCGAAAAACTTTTGGGCGACCTGTGTCCGGAGGTCCGGGCCCATGCAAAATATGTGGGCTATAGCACATGTAAATTTGGCAATCGAGCAGAATTCCAGTGCTGTAAAACGCTAAAAAAATGAAGAATGGACATGGGGGGGCGGTGACTATGGTTCATTAGGTCGTATCTGTTGGTACGAAAATATTTTAGGCAATCTATGTCTGGGGATCCGGGCCTAAATTTTTTTAAAGCGATCCGGCCCAGGGTCCCGGGCCTATGCAGAAGGCGTAGGCTATAACACGCGAAAATCTGGGATGGGGTAGAATTTCATTTTTATGGCCGTAAAACGCAAATAAATGAAGAACGGTCATGGAGGGGTGGTGACTATTTTTTCTTAGGTTGTATTTGATGGCCAGGAAAATTATAGGTGATCCGTGTCCAAGGGACCGTGCCCATGCGGAAGGTGTGGGCTATAGCACAAGAAAATTAGGGAATCGAGCGGAGTTCCAGTTTTTTGGCTGTAAAACGTCAAAAAATGAGGAATAGTCTTGGCAGGGTGGTGACTATGGTTCTTTAGGTCATATTTGATGGCCCAAAAATATTCTAGGTGATCCGGGTCGGGGTCCAGGACCATGTTGAAGGTGTGGGCTATATCACATGAAAATTAAAAAATCGGGCGGAATTCCAATTTATGGTCATAAAACACCAAAAAATGAGGAACGGTCATAGCGGGGGGTGACTATGGTTCCTTAGGTCGTATTTGATGACCTGAAAAATTTTTAGGCGATCCGAATTTGTGGGTCTGGCTAATGCGAAAGGCGTATTCTATAACACATGAACATCTAGGAATCGGACATAATTCCAATTATATGGCCGTAAAACGCTAAAAGATGAGGAACGGTCATGGAGGGGCGATGATTATGGAGGGGAGATGATTATGGTTCCTTAGGTCGTATTTGATGGCCAATAAATTTTTTTTATACGATGCGGGTCTAGGGTTCCAAGTTCATGCGGTAGGCGAGGGCTATAGCACACAAAAATCTGGAGGCGAAATTTCAATTTACGACCGTAGAATGCCAAAAGGCGAGGAAAATTCTTGTTGGGGCGGTTACTATGGTTCCTTAGGTCGTATTTGATAGCCCAAAAAAATTTTAGGCAATCTGTGTCCAGGGTTCTTGGCCCATGCGGAAAGCAGGGGCCGTAGCACACGAAAGTCCGGGAATCGGGCGAAATTCCAGTTATATAGTCGTAAAATACCAAAAAATAAAGAGTGGTCATGGTGGGTTGGTGAATATGATTTCTTAGGTCGTATTTGATGGCCCGGCAAAATTCTAGGCGATCCAGGTCTGGGCTAATGCTGATGGCGTGGACTATAGCTCATGAAAATTTTGGAATCGAGCAGAATTCCTGTTTTATGGCTGTAAAATGCCAAAATATGAGGAACTGCCGTGGCAGGGCTGTGACTATGATTCCTTATGTCAGTTTTGATGGCCTTTAGAAATTTTAGGCGAAACAGATACTGGGCTCGGGCCCATGCAGAAGGTGTGGGCTATAGCACACAAAAATTTAGGAATCGGACAGAATTTTAGTTTTATGGCCGTAAAATGCTACAAAGTTAGGAATGTTCATGGCGGGGTAGTGATTATGTTTCCTTCGATTGTATGTTATGGCTCAAAAAATATTAGGCAAACAGAACCGGGGGCCCGTGCTCATGCGGAAGGCGTGGGCTATAGGACACGAAAATCTGGGAATCGGGAAGAATTCCAGTTTTATGGTCGTGAAACGCCAAAAAAAGAGGAATGGTCATGGCAGAGTGGTTACTATGGTACCTTAGGCCGGCTTTGATGGCCCAAAAAATTTTAGGCGATCTGGCTTTAGGGACTCGGGCCCATGCGGATGGCGTAGGCTATAGCACACGAAAAACTGAGAATCGAGCGGAATTTCAGTTTTATGGCCGTAAAACGCAGAATAAATGAGGAACGGTCATGGTGGGGTGATGACCATGATTCCTTAGGTAGTATTTTATGGCCCAAAACAATTTTAGACGACCGGGGTCCAGGGGCCCAGGACCATGCGGAAGGCGTGGGCTATAGCACACGAAATCAGGAGGCGAAATTCCAATTTATGGTCGTAGAACGCCAAAAAGCGAGGAAAATTTGTATTAGGGTGTTGACTATGGTTTCTTAGGTCGTATTTGATAGCCCAAAAACATTTTAGGCGATACGTGTTCGAGGGCCTTGGCCCATGCGGAAGGCGGGGTCCATATCACACGGAAGTCTGGGCATCAGGCAGAATTTCGGTTATATGGTTGTAAAATACCAAAAAATGAAGAGCGTTCATGTAGGGTTGGTGAATATGGTTCATTAGGTCATATTTGATGGCCTATCAAAATTCTAGGCGATCCGGGTCTGGGCCCATGCGGATAGTGTGGGCTATAGCACACGAAAATCTTGGAATGGAGCGGAATTTCAGTTTTATTGTCGTTATATGCCAAAAAATGAGAAATGGTCATGGTTGGATGGTGACTAAGGTTCCTTAGTTAGATTTTGATGGCCCGGATAAATTTTAGGCGATCTAGGTCCGGGGCCTTGGCCCATGCGGAGGGCGTGGGCTATCGCACATGAAAATCTAGGAATCAGGTAGAATTCTAGTTTTATGGTCGTAAAATGCCAAAAGTGAGGAACGGTCATGGCAGGGAATTGTTCATGGATCCTTAGGTCATATTTGATTGCCCGAAAAAATTTTAGGCTATCCGGGTCTGGGGGTCCGGGCCCATGCGGAGGCGTGGGCTATAGCAATCAAAAATCTGGGAATCGGGCAGAATTTCAGTTTTATGGCTATAAAATATCGAAAAACGTGGAACGCTCATGGCGGGGTGGGGACTATGGTTCCTTAGATCGGTTTTGATGGCCCAAAAACTTTTTTGGCGATGTGGGTCCGAGGGTTCGGGCCCATGCGGAAGGCGTGGGCTATAGCACATGAAAATCTGGGAATCCAGCGGAATTCCTATTTTTTTATGGCTGTAAAATGCCAAAATAGGAGGACTGGTCACAAAAATCTGGGAATTTGGCAGAATTCCAGGTTTATGTCCCTAAAATGCCAAAACGAGGAACGATCATGGCGAGGCAATGACTATTGTTCCTTAGGTCATTTTTACGGGCCGTCAAAATTTTAGGCGATCCTGGTCTGATGGTCCTGGCCCATGCATAAGGTGTGGGATAACATACGAAAATCTGGGTACCGAGTAGAATTCCAATTTTATGACCGTAAAACGTCAAAAAAGAGAAACGGTCATGGCGAGGTTGTGACTATTTTTCCTTAGATAATTCTTTATGGGCCTCAGTAAAAAAATATTGATGGACTCCGATTCATTGAAAATTTAGTAGGTCCATAGAAAACGGCCTATGACCAATACTTATCGATTCGCCATGACGTTCGGGTTTATTTTTTGGTGTTTTGGGTCGTGCAATACAAATTGTGATTATATCCACTTTTTCGTATGTATTAAAAAATGTTGCTTCTGTAGAAGGTTTTTGACGAACTCTTATTCGCGTTAAATTGCATAGGTCCATAGTAAATGCCTTAGTGATCAATACTTATCGCATTGCCATCACTTTTGGGTTCATTGTTTGGTGCTTTGGGGGTCATGCAACATGCAATTTTTATCATATCCACTTTTTCATGTATATTAGTACATGTTGATTCTATAGAATTTTATTGACAGACTCCGATTTGCCTAAAATTTCGTAGGTCCATTAAAAACAGCCTAGTGACCAATACTTATCATTTTGCCATGACTTTCTGGTTTATTTTTTGGTGTTTTGAGGTCGTGCAATACGAATTTGTAATTATATCTATTTTTTAATGTATATTCTAATTTTTGTAGAAGTTCTTTTACGGACTCCGATTTGCCTTAAATTTTGTAGGTCCATAGGAAACGGCCTAGTGAACAATACTCATAGGTTCGTCATGACTTACATGTTCATTTTATCGTGTTTCAGGATCAAACAACACAAATTTATGTTTATATCCACTCTTTCGTGTATGTACATGCTAATTCTATAGAATTTTTTTTGACGAATTTTGATTTGCATTGAATTTCGTAGGTCCATAGAAAGTGGCCTAGTGACAATTGCTCATAGTTTTGCCATGACTTTTGGGTTCATTTTATTGTGTTCTGGAGCCATTCAATACGAATTTATGATTATATCCATTTTTCCGTATATATTAGTACATACTGATTCTGTATAATTTTTTTGACGAACTTTGATTGGCCTAAAATTTTGTAGGTCCTTAGAAAATGGCTTATTACCAATACTTATCGTTTCGCCACAATTTTCGGGTTCAGTGTTTGGGGTTTTGGAGTGATGTGATACGAATTGGTGATTATATTCACTTTTCCATGTGTTAATAGTACATATTGATTCAGTAATTTTTTTTGACGGATTATGATTGGCCTGAAATTTCGTAGGTTCATAGAGAACGGCCTAGTAACCAATACTTATCGCTTTGCCATGACTTCCGAATTTATTTTTGATGTTTTGGGGTCTTGCAACACGAATTTGTGATCATATCTAATTTTTCTTGTGTATTAGTACATGCTGATTTTGTAGAATTTTTTTGACAGACTATGGTCAGCCTGAAATTTTGTCAGCCTATAGGAAACAACCTAGTAACTAATACACATTGCTTCGCCATAACTAATGTCGTTTTTCGGCATTTCGGATTCATTTTATGGCGTTTCAGGGTCATGCAATACGAATTTGTGCTTATATCTATTTTTTCATGTGTATTTGCATGTTAATTTTATTATGGACTCCGATTGGCCTTAAATTTTGTAGGTCTCTAAGAAACGGTATAGTGACTAATATTCATACTATTAGTCGCCTCTCCCTCTCGTTGTCTCGCCAGTCGCCTCTCCCTCTCGCCATATCCAGATCAGCAGTCAGCAGATCTACAGATGGTAAGTTTCTTTTATTTTTTATGTCTTTAAAATCAAAGAAAAGATACATTTGATAGGGGAAAAGAATCTGGTTTTTCCTCTTATATGTTTTGGGTAGGGGAAGAGGACAATTTCATTTAGACATTTCTTCAAACAACTTTGCTCCAATTCATGATTTAAGAAAACCCAGAACACCAAGTATAATGGGCTTTTTCTGTTAATCTTAAGCAAAATTGTGCGGTTCTCTGAATCATATGATGCATATCATCTGTGCAGTTCTCTGAATCAATTTTATGCAGTGAATCACAGTTTAATTAATGGAACATTCCCTTGTCATATGACTGAGTTTGAGCCATTTTTGTTTAATTTCATATTTCAATGTAAAGGAACAAACAAAAGGGGAAAAGGAGGAAGAAAAGTTATTAAGATTCTCACTGTCAAATTGATAGATTTTAGAAAGAAAATATGGTTCTTCTTATCCCTACTTATTTAATCAAAATGGTCAAATTTGAGAAAATGAACACCTCTATTTCTGCTTAGTTATGGAAGAATACTGTATACTGAGAATGAACACCTCTTTTCTTGTTGCAGTGACTCATACATAGCTGAAAATATACAAAGTGATAAGATGATGATGGGTGAAAGTGGGACTTCTAATTTAAATGCAATAAGTCAAGCTCAAACAACGAGTCAAATATAACCAAAAAAAGGAGAAAAAGATCTGTTGTGTGGGATCATTTTACAGAAATTTCTACTTCTGAAGGGAGTACAAAAGCAAAATGTGACTATTGCTTTATTGAGTATGTATTTAAGACCAAAGACGGTACATCGACACTTCTTTCTCATATGCTTAAGTGTCTTAAACGCCCTGCTATTGTTGATAAAAAATAATCAAATTTAGGCTTTCAATTTGCTCTGGGGGGGAGGG
>ML388967.1:75371-90365 GCA_005239525.1 Nicotiana knightiana
AAAAAAAGGAGAAAAAGGTCAGTTGTGTGGGATAATTTTACAGAAATTACTACTTCTGAAGGGAGTACAAAAGCAAAATGTAACTATTGCTTTATTGAGTACGTATTTAAGACCAAAGACGGTACGTCGACACTTCTTTCTCATATGCTTAAGTGTCCTAAACGCCCTACTATTGTTGATAAAAAACAATCAAATTTAGGCTTTCAATCTACTCCTGGGGGTAGTCAGGGTGACGTAGCTGTTGTTACTTGGAAATTTGATCAAGAAGAATGTAGGAAGGCGTTATGTCGTATGGTAATAGTTGATGAGCTTCCTTTTAGCTTTGTTGAGAAAGAAGGTTTTAGAGACTTTATGAAAGTGGCGCAACCTTATTTTCGGATCCCTTCCCGTAGTACTGTAACTAGGGATTGTTTTGATCTTTTTAATGAAGAAAAGCAAAAGTTGAAGAGGTTTTTTATAGAAACAAAACAAAGAGTATGTATTACCACTGATACCTGGACTTCTATACAAAGAATCAATTACATGTGTATCACTGCCCATTGGATTGATAGTGAATGGAATATGCATAAGAGAATAATTAATTTTTGTCCTATTGTTAGTCATAAATGCGAAGATATGGAAAATGGTATTGGTAGGTGCTTACGTGAGTGGGGGATAAATAAGATCTTCACTGTCACAGTTGATAATGCAAGCTCAAATGACGTGACAGTAAAAGAATTGTCTAAGCAACTAACAAAAATGAGAACTAATTTGATGAATGGTACTTACCTTCACGTGAGATGTATGGCTCACATCATGAATCTTGTGGTCCATGATGGTTTAAAAGAATCTTCAGTGTCTATTGAACGTGTTAAGCATGTAGTGAGATATGTTAGGCAGTCTCCTGCGATGTTGAAGAGGTTTCAAGAATGTTTTGATGATGAACAACTCAATTGTAAAAAAAAAATTTATGCTTAGATGTTCCAACTAGGTGGAATTCCACCTACTTGATGTTGTGCAGATCTGTTGAATTTAAAAGTGCATTTTCACATTATGCTTCTAGTGAAATTGGCTTGAGACATTATCTTGAGCATTCTTATATTGATGCTGGAATTCCTACGGGTGAACTTTTGAGTAGTGATTGGGAGAATGCAAAAGAATTAAAAAATTTCTTGAAATCTTCTATCTTCTTACTTTGAAGATATCTGGATCAAGTTATGTTACATCGAATATTCATTTTCTTGAAATTTGCGTAGTTGATGTTTATTTGAAGCAATTGATAGAAAATGAGGATACAGTTTTAAGTGAAATGGCAAAGAATATGAAACAAAAGTTTGATAAGTATTGGGGTGATCCAGGGAAAATGAACAAGATAATTTTTATCTCATGTATTTTGGATCCACGTTACAAGATCGAATCGGTTGGCTATGCACTTGTAAAGATGTTTGGTGTAGATCAGGGGCCAACTATACAAGCAGAAGTGACAAAGTACATGACTTCATTATTTTGTGAGTATGTAAGGTCCAACTCAAAAGGTGTTGTGCTTGCTTCATCTTCAGATTGTTCTTCANAAACTATACAAGCAGAAGTAACGAAGTACATGACTTCACTATTTAGTGAGTATGTAAAGTCCAGCTCAAAAGGTGTTGTGCTTGCTTCATCTTCATATTGTTCTTCGTTGGACACTTCGACTTCCGGGCTTTCTGGCAGTCAAGCAAGCACCCAAAATATAGGATTTTTAGAATCATCCATGCAAGATATAAAAAAATATAAAAGTGGGAGTGGAGGTGTTGATACTAGAACAAAGTTAGATAAATATTTAGGTGAAGAAACTGAGGATGACACTAAAGAATTTGATGTTCTTCTTTGGTGGAAATTGAACTTAGCTAGATTTTCTATTCTTGCGGAGATGGCTCATGATGTATTAGTTGTTCCGGTTTCAAGTGTGGAATCCGAACGTGCGTTTAGTACGGGAGGATGTTTTCTTAATTCGTTTAGGAGTTCATTAACTCCTAAATTGGTGCAAGCTCTAGTGTGTCTTCAAGATTGGCTTCGAAATGAAAAATTAAAACAACCTGTTAGTGTTGAGGAAGATCTTGATAAAATCTAGCAGCTTGAACAAGGTAATAATATTGTTACTATATTTGTTGTATATAAGTGTTGATATGATTATATTTATCGCACGACTCATTATTTTAATTTTTTTCTTCAGATTTAGCCAGCAATGGAAAAGACCCTTCCGTAATTGACGTGTAGTGTTAATATATCTGGTGAGAATTCGAATTTAACCCATCAAAGCTTCAAGTGTTGAATCTTACTATTTTGTTGGGGTCTGAATCTTATTATTTTGTTGATTTTCTGAATGTTGTTATTTGTTTACTGTAAAAGTTGGTTTTCAGAGAAAGAAATCTGCTGCTGGTTGATATCTAAGTTTCATTTTACTTTGTGGTATTTATACTTTGCATTATTAAGGTATATGAATTCATCAAATTCTTCAACTTCAAGGGTTCTGCTGCTTCAGTTTTAAACGATCCATTGATGGTCGTCCATTTACCTGTTTGCATTTGTTTGGCAATTGTTTCAAGGGTTCTGCTATAGTGTTGTTTGCTGCTTCAGTTTTGCAGGATCCTACATTGCACTTTGGCATTTGTTTGATACTGATAATTGAGTTCTTCTCTCTAGGCATGGATGAAGTAGTTTCTGTCATACCAAATATATACAAGAAGCTACATACTACAAGATTATGGGAATTTTGGTTAGCCTGCAACTGTAAAAATAAGATTGAAAGAAGATTGTGGGTGTCTGCAACTATTTTGTTGGGGTCTGAAATCTGAATCTTGTTGTTTGGCTGAAATTAATGTACTTGAATATACTTATGGATTAATCAATGTACTTATGTAATGTAGTCTACTTTGGGATGTAATATTGTAATGGTAGGTGTTAACAGACGTGTATTGACTATTGAGCAGTGACGTTAACATATTGAGGAGCAGTGAGCAGTGACGTTAACAATTTAACATATTGAGCAGTGATGCTCAATATTGTTGATTTAACATATTGGATGTACGCGGTCAGCAAACAATTAGTGCAGTAATGAATGCAATATAGATTGAATTAGGTCGATAAACTGCCCGATAACCGCCCCATAAGAGCTAAATTGATACCAGTCTGCCTGATATCTTATCGGGTGGCTAGCGGATTAATACATTTAAAAGTCGATAACCGATAAGACAAACCGTTAAGAGTAAATAACCGCCCGATAAGCATCCCTACTTCATAGGTTCATCATGAATTTCGAATTTACTTTATCGCATTTTTGGGTCTTGCAATACGAATTAATGATTATATCTGGTTTCTCATGTATATTAGCATATGCTGACTTTGTAAAAGAAAATTGACGAACCCCGATTTGCCTTAAATTTCGTAAGTCCACAAGAAACTGCCTAGTAACCAATACTCACAGCTTCGCCATGACTTTTGGATTTATTTTTGGGCGTTTTGGGATCATACAACATAAATTTATGATATTCACTTTTTTGTGTATATTAGTACATGCTGATTTTGCAGAATTTTTTTAGGGACTCTGATTGGCCTGAAATTTTGTAGGTCTATTAAAAACAACCGAGTGACCAATACTCATTGCTTCGCCATGACGTTTGAGTTTACTTTTTGGTGTTTCGAGGTCAAGCAACACGAATTTATGATTATATCCATTTTCTCATGTGTATTAGTACATGCTGAAGTTTTTTGACGGACTTTGATTGGCCAAAAATTTTGTAGGTCCATTTGGAACGACCTTGTGACGAATACTCATTGCTTCGCCATGATTTTAAAGTTTATTTTCTAGCGTTTCAAAGTCATGCAATACAAATTTATGATTATATCCACTTTTTCGTGTGTATAGTACGTGCTAATTTTGTAATAAAAAATAAAATTGACGGATTACGATTGGCCTAAAATTTCGTAAGTCCATATGAAACGGCCTAGTGACCAATAACTCGTTATTTCGTCATGACGTTCGGGTTTATTTTATGTCGTTTCAGGGTCATGCAACACGAATATATGATTATATCCACTTTTTGTGTGTATTATTATGTTAATTTGTAGAATATTTTGACAGACTCCGATTGAGTGAAATTTCGTAGGTCCGTAGGAAACGACCTAGTGACCTTATTGCTACGCCATGACTTTTGTGTTTATTTTTTGGTATTTTGGGCTCATATAACACAAATTTATAATTATATCCACTTTTTCGTATGTATTAACAATTTTGATCCTATAGAATCTTTTTAGCGGACTTCAATTGGTCTGAAATTTTATAGGTCCATAAGAAACGGTCTAGTGACCAATATTTATCACTTTGTCATGAATTTCGGGTTCATTTCTTTGTGTTTTGGATCAAGCAATACGAACTAATGATCATATCCATTTATTCATGTGTATTAGTACATGATGAGTTTCGCGAATTATAATCTATACAGTTTTGTTAAAGGAGAGAGGTTGCGATGTGATTGACTTATACGTAATACAAAAGACATATAGTACATAGATTTAGTTGATTGATTGAATCATAATTGTATCACAACAGTGGAACAATTTCAAAATTCATATACAACCAAATATCTTTATAACATAACAGTCTTATTTGTTTCAAATATTTTTAAATATTATAGCAAAGTACTGTTATAGAGAACATATATTATAACATAACATAAAAATTAATTTAAAAAACCTAAACATGAATTGAACAATTCAACCGTTGCGTATTGGAACTCTCACCTTTTCCCCCAATGAAAAACACACAAAATTATATCAATACTGACATAATGTATCATTGTATCAATCCCCCTTGACTCATTCGAACACCAAAAAGCTTCTTTCTTTCTTTCTTTTTTCTTTTTCTTTTTAAAATAATGATGTCCTAATCAGTTTGAATGTACTTTAATTATTTTATTAAATATTTGTTATCTCCTACCAATATAAGTATTGATAAATTTGTTCTTTTAAACATGGATAAATGATAATAAATCTTGAAAATCAAATTTTATTTTTTTGGTCTACTTCAATGATATAAATCTTGAAAATCAAAAAAGCTCCTTTCTTGCACACAGGTGCACCACCTGATATACATTTGAAACAAACCAAAAGGCTAAAGTAATTATGTCAATTATGATTCCATTATAGATATGGTTGACTGTGACCCTTCCCACATCTTTGACTCTTGTTTCACTAGATTTGGATAATATAATTTAATTATTCTTTTTTTTTTGGTCATATAACTTAATTATTCTTTATTGTTACGGCCTGCTTAAAAACATCTATCACGTAAATTAAGGAGACTGCGAGTAAAGATTTATTTGGTTGAAATTTTTGTACATTCATGTCTATTTATAATAAAATATAAATAAATACCTATTATATTTAATTCCTTATTACATAGATTGTGATTAAATTGACAATAATCCTTAAAACACTTGAAAAATTGAAGTAAAAGATTTAAAGATAGTAATTCATATATTAATGAATTTATTATTTCATATTTATTTACATTTAGTAAATATATATATATATATATATATATATATATAGCTTTAATACTTTTATTTGTATGTGCATAATAATAAGACTAGTGAAAATTCATGTAGCACATCTTAATTTATTTATTTGAGATTAAAACGTAATTATTACTGTTATTGTTTTATTTCGTGTTAACCTAAATATAACTTATGAAAATTATAATAGAATCAACTAATTTTGATGTAATATCCTAAATTTTCTTTCTTGTGCTTTGTCTTGATTCTTGATGAATCTAATAACGACCCAATTATTTACTGCTTTGAAATGAGTTGATTAATCCAAGGTCTTTTTTGCTACAAAATCTCATCTGGGTCTTCCTTTTCTTGGTCATTTTGCTCTCTTTTCCTTAGCTTTTGACCTTTTTACATTCTTCATTAAAAGCTCAAATTTTTAACATAGCTGAATGGTGCTATCAAAATGGGTTGATTATTCAAGCTTTTTTTCTCATCTGGGTCTTGCTTTTCTTGGTTAGTTTTACTCTCTTTCATTATCTTTTTTTTTGTTGAGATTTTGGCTTTGATTTGTTCCTCTATAGAAGCTCAAATTTTGTTGGTTGTTGATGTATTGATTTTATGTAGCATTTGATTTTGAATTTTGATCTTTTTGATGAACTATCAATTTCATTTTGCTTTTCTGGGAAGTTTTTGCTGTTATGAATTGTTTGAAAATATGAGAATTTGAGGAAAAAGTGAGGAAAAGGAAATATTTTGGGCAAAGACTAGATCTTTTCTCCTTCAGACAACTAACAAAGTAAAAAAGTTTGGATCTTGGATTGTTTGTCTTGGTCTGTGTCTACAAAGGTTGATTTCAGAAAAGAAAAAGTTGATTTTTTTTCTGTTTCTCATGTTTGTGGGAATTTTTGTGTGCTTAGTAGGTGAGCATTTCCAGATTTGGCTTAAATTCTATGTTTTTTCATTTCTGTCCCATCAAAAGTTTGTGAACAATGTTGTCCAGGATAATTGGCTTCTTGTGTAGGATTGTTTTTGAGAGTCATGGATTGAAACGTGAATCAGCTACTAATGCTTGCATCGGGGTAGGTTGCCTACATCATACCCTTGGCTGTGGCGCTTCCCCGAACGCTGCGTGAATGTTAGATTTTTTATGCACCAGGCTGCGCTTTTTAAGATTCTCGTACCACCTTTTTTCCATGTGATGTTGAAAAGGAAAGAGATTTCCTATTTCTTTCCTTATATACAATACTAAGTTATGTTCCCACTTGCTTTGGCAGGACTAGGATATACATTTGTTTGCGGCTTTGCAGTTTAATACATGGCTCCCGGAGGCAGTAGTTACCAGGATATTGGTGATTCCCGTAACGCGTATGCTGATTATGGTATTGCACCCGAAAATGCTGAACCCAAAAGCTCCCCTTTTAGAAAATCCACAGCTGTTAATATTATTGGTGGGAATCATGGAACAAGATCTAATACAGCTGTCCATGAGCTACTCGAATGCCCTGTTTGTATGAATCTAATGTACACCCCAATTCATCAGGTTGGTTCTTATGTAGCTTATTTTGGAGATGAAACATTTGCAATTAGTGAAAGTTATTTTACTCCCAAAATATTCAAGGTGGGGAGGCATCGATTAGTAAAATTGAGGTTGAAGGACAAGAATCCAGATTCAGATGTGATGGAGTCTAGAACTCATGACCAAATAGAAATTAGTAAGCCTGAATAGATTTTAGTCTTTGCCACTGAGATTGCCGAGGTGTAAGCTAAAAGAGATGGACTTCTTGGCGTTGAGAACTATAGAAGTGTGAGCTAATTTAGTTTTTACATTATGTTTATTCAAACGACTGTATATTTGAGAAAATCTCATTCCTAGTTTATTTGTGGTGCACGCATGAGGCTCCAATTTGTATAGAAGATCAGTGTCAATTCTAGAAAATTATATTCTGTAGTGGATCCTATATTTTTTAATAGACTGCTTGAATGCGGGAGAATTTCCACCATTTGTAAAATTATTTACCTTATCAAAAAAGAAAAAAAGCTTCTCTTCTGTAAATTGGTTAGTAATGTCTTCGGGTAACCAAAACTGGAACCTAGGACATGCACGTTTTGGAGATAAAGAGCATCTGTTGTTAAAGTAAAAAAAGCTCTATCCAGTAATCTTATAGTATTTCTTTCACTTTATTTGAGTTGTCATAATCTTTTTGGCCTTTGATTAATTTCACTTTCTTCTGAATTTGTTACATCTTCCGCGTGCGAAGTGTCCAAACGGTCATACGTTATGCCTGAAGTGCAAGACAAAAGTCCATGTATGCCCAATTTGCCGCCATGAGCTTGGAAACATAAGATGTCTAGCATTGGAGAAAATTGCAGAGTCTCTGGAATTGCCATGCCGATACCAAATCTTTGGCTGTCAAGATATATTCGCTTATCATAGTAGGCTTCGGCATGAGCAGAACTGCAGGTTTCGTCCATACAACTGCCCTTATGCGGGATCTGAATGCACTGTTACTGGTGATATTCAGTCCCTTGTTGCACACCTCAAAAATGATCACAAGGTTGATATGCACGACGGCTGTACCTTCAACCATCGTTATGTCAAAGCTAATCCTCAAGATGTTGAGAATGCTACGTGGATGTTGACTGTGAGTTCTCTCTCTCTCTCTCTCTTTCTCTCTCTCTCTCTCTCTCTCTCTCTCTCTCTCTCTCTTCCTTAGTTTAGAGAGGCCAAGAGGATAAGTTTACTCATAATTCATTTCACAACTTGATGGTGGCATGGTGCTCTATACTAACTGTTTGCTAGTTTTTTCAAGCTTTCTTCAAGATAGAACTGCAGAACTTCATGAATCACATACCATATTAACAATTCAAGGCTCAAAGCAAACATCAAACTAAGTAATAAGGATTTTTTTTTAACTCCAGGAAACGACATGGACTTAGATAAAATGCATTACATGAGGGTTGAGAGAGTTAAGTTGTTAAAGCTCTTTTTCTAGTGCAGATGTGCGACTTTGTCATGTCTCAAGTAGACGATAAGAACCATAGTCGGTGCATCTTTGCAGTCTGATGATAAATGTCTGTGAAATGTATTTATCAGAATGTGTTAAGCATGAACACTCGCTCAAACTCTTGTTGGCATCCTTATCTCCTTGATCAGAAGCTCCTATCGCGGAGAGGATTTTCCAACCATTTTCATGGCTAGTACCGAAGCTTTTCGTAAGATTGGCTAACCAATAGATTGGTATTGTGATCTGAACACCTCAGTCGCCTCTGCGAACTAGGTTTCTTTAAAATGTCTCCACTGCTCTACCACTAACTCTCTTGATGTCAGATTGCATAACAAAGAGCAAAGGAAGTCCTACCATAACTTGATATAGACTGACTGGAGTGGATCATGAAAACTAGAAGGCCAAGAATAGTATCACAGATTTGAATTACATCCTTAGCATGGTAAAACTCAGTATTTGTCCGTAAGAACTTTTCTAGTATTATCGAAAAAGAGATTTTGATGAAATTGTAGTTATTATTAACTAGAAGAAAACGACTGTTGATTAGTGGCATCCTATTAAATACATGAGGGGAAATTGTGCCATGAACTATTTTTCTGCCCCTTAGATTGAAGAAGTAATGTTGCATTTTGGTTGTCATTTGGTATAATCATTCCTTGTCAAATTCTCATTATAGTTCTAAGCGGCTTAAATTGATTCTACTGTTACAACCAGCCTGTCTTCTTTCTTTTGTGGTTGAAAAGGAAGTTTGTTCTTTCACTATTTCGTAATAATCTGAATTAGCACTTTGCTCTAAGGCAGGAAAATCTTTAACTTGTTCTTTACTATGGAGAAAACCACTGTCTGATAACATGGATCGTTTAAGTAATATTTCTTTTGCTATATTATGTGGAGTAGGTATTCAACTGTTTTGGTCACCAGTTCTGCTTGCACTTTGAGGCTTTCAATGTTGGAGTGGCACCAGTATACATGGCATTCCTTCGTTTTATGGGTGATGATGATGATGCGAAAAAGTTTAGTTATAGTCTTGAAGTAGGTGGATTTGGCAGAAAGTTAATATGGCAAGGAGTTCCTAGGAGCATCCGTGATAGTCATAAAACTGTCCGAGACAGTTTAGACGGGCTGCTCATTCAAAGGGGCATGGCACTCTTCTTCTCTGGGGGTGACAGGAAGGAGCTAAAGCTGAAGGTAGCTGGGCGCATTTGGAGAGAACCATTGTAAAGTATAAATACGGTTTTCTTCCTCAGAGTTAGCATCAATTTCACGCCGTGTCATCAAATAGCTCAGTAGGTTTCGTCCTAGAGGCCACGAGTATAGTTAGTTATCCCTGATTAGCTGGTGGCTTATTTTTTGTATTTCTTGTAAAAATATAAAGGTTGTAGATGGTTCTATATAGGTTCAGGTTTTTAGCTCAATCAATTTATGTTGAATGTAGTCAGCTTCAACTGTTGGCCATGCATTCTGTCAATGCTAGTTGTATATCTAATACTATGAGGCATTTAACTTTTTGACAATCTTTGTAATCAGAATCAAATGACTTATATAGAACACTGTTTATCTATATATAATCTTTTATTTCTTTGTCAACAATTTTAGTTCTTTAAGGCATGATTCTGGCTGGTTGAATCTATCACTTCAGTCCTTAGACCGAAATTAACTAGGCTCTAATAACAATAACAACAACTGATCCAATGAAATCTCACAAGTGGGGTCTGAGGAGGGTAGTGCGTACGCGGTTGTTTCCGATAGACCCTCAGCTGGGAAAAGGAAGCCTAAGTCAACTTGCCAATCACAAAATTTAAGCTTTTTATGATATGTAGAAGTCTACAACAAAGAGAATAATTTTAATTAGTATAATTGTTGGCTTATTCCATGCCTCAGCTTTTTATATATTGTCAATGTATGTACCTATGCTCTCGTAAGAGCGTGTTTAATTTGCAACAATATTCTGTTCTTACTAATTTAAAATCTTATATTAACTCTTTTGAAACAAAATAATATTTTGGAATGTTAGAAAGAATTTATTAATAATCGCAAAAAGACAAAGTTAGCAACTTAAAACAGAAAGTTTGAGACCCAACGCAAAGACAGTTTTTTTTTAAGAAAATAAAAAATTATCTAATGGTTTGGTAGAACGTACTACGTTTTAATCTTCTTTATATTTTTAATTAGTACAACATCTGACTTTGTCTTATTTCTAATTAAAATAAAAGTTAGATCATATCTGAAGTTATATATTATCCAATCAATGCAAATAGTGTGAAGCTTAATTACATGATTTGGAGTTTGCATTACTGAAAATATATACTCCTACAACTCTTGATAATGGAGGGAGAATTAGAGGCTAACAATATTAATGGAACTAAAACACCATTGTTGGAGGGGTGGAAGCTTGGCGGAAGTGGACGGCGGAGCAGCCGGCGTTTCAGCCGGCACAACTCTTTCACGTCGCTCCGCCGTGATTTCTTGTCTAGGCTTCCAGATAAGTTGATCAATTCTTGTGTTATTGATTCTGAAGCTTCATCCATTGTTAATAACCTCTCCATATCCTCTGACTTAACCAAAGGTTCTTCTCTCGCTCTCTCTCAGGCTGTTTGGTTAAGGACTAAATATGTGATTATGATATATATATAAAGATTGTTATATGTTGTATAAAACTATAGGGGTTGTAATTAATGGATTATGTAAAGTTAAGAATTAGTTTTATCTTGCTATTATTAATATGCAAGTTCTTACAGATTCCCATGAATATGTTCTTGGCTTGAGAAAAAGTAAATTTGGTGTATAGACTAAGTTCTGTTTGATCTAAACCAATCACACTGCATATAAAACTCCTTGACGTCCTTTAAAGATTAGGAAAGGATATCAACTTTTTCTTTTTTGTTATTTGTCAATAAAGCAAAATTTTGCTGGAAACTACACTAGGGAAATTCAATTATCTACTGCTAGAAAAGGATATCTTTAACACCCTCAGCCAGTGGTGGTTATAAGGATGGTTAATTGACTACCTTTCGTCGAAAAATTACACTGTATATATAGGTTATATAACACATGTTGAACACCCTTTATCTGGAATTTTTATTACTTCATTCAAATTTGAATACCCTTGGAAAAAAGTTTTAGCTTCGCCACTGCCCTCAGTGCTCCGTTGACTAGGTTTTATGATGATAGGAGAAAAGGAATACTATGAAAAACAGTTTGAGACTTTGAAGTCATTTGAGGAAGTTGATTCTGCAGTTGCTTCTGATTGCATTGATGAAGAGGATCTTGAAGAACAAGCTCAACATGAGAGAGCAATGAGAATCTCCAATTATGCAAACATTATACTGCTTGCTCTCAAGGTGAGCAGAAATTACTTAATTGAACTCTTGATTAATATGAGAATGAGAAATCATCTATTAATGTGTATGCATTTCTTTGTCCTGCAACATTTTTATATATGCAATAAAAGTGAAATTCTGGCTTATGTTTGAATGACCTGGAAAAATGATAAAGATGGTGGTATATGGCTTTTTGTTACAATAGCAGCATTGACATATATCGCGCCTTGCAGATCTATGCAACGGTAAAGAGTGGTTCTTTAGCTATTGCTGCATCTACATTGGATTCATTGCTTGACCTCATGGCTGGTGGCATACTATGGTTTACTCATCTTTCAATGAAAAATATTAATGTCTACAAATATCCTATTGGAAAATTGAGAGTGCAGCCCGTTGGAATCATCGTCTTTGCTGCTATTATGGCTACGCTTGGTATGTTATCCGCTTTGACTTTGCGTTTGAAATTCCATTATCGGATTAGTGAATACATGGCGCAACTTTAGCTTACCAAGGACATGGCCCTTGACAGGAGGATATGGAGGTCGAAGATTAGGGTATAAGAGTAATAGGTCATAGTGTGTTTTTCTGATATGTTCCAGGTTTATTAGGGCTAGTTGACTAGTACATTGTCTTCGATTCTTAGAGTGCTAGTATTAGCCATTAGGGTTGTTTTTAGTACTATCTTCCGTTGCAGTTTTCTAGTACTATGTCGTGTTACTGCTTGTTGCTATTGCTATTGCTTTCTTTCATTGGTTCATACATTGATGGTATCAGTTTCCTGGCCTTGTTGTTGTTATTATCTTGTTACTATTCTTCCTCTCAAGCTGAGGGTCTTTCGGAAACAGCCTCTCTACCCCCGGGGCACGGGTAAGATCTGCGTACACATTACCCTCCCTAGACCCACTTGTGGGATTCCATTGGGTTGTTATTGTTGTTGTTGGGTTAGTGAATACATGATCAGTTTGGAAAGGTGAGAGTGAGGTCTCGGAAATAAAAAACAGGATGACGGCTTTCAAGAAACAGGATTAGAGAGAACATGGGAATTAGCACCATTCATATGAGAGCTAACCTCATTGTATATAAAATTCTTCAATTTGCATAATCATGTGCATTTCTTGTAGGCTTTCAGGTGCTGATCCAGGCTGTAGAACAACTAGTTGAAAATAAACCTCCTGAAAAGATGACTTTGAATCAGCTCGCATGGTTATATTCCATCATGTTAACTGCCACAGTAGTAAAACTTGCCCTATGGCTTTACTGCAGAAGCTCAGGAAACAACATTGTTCGTGCGTATGCAAAGGTGTATGTAGTATCCTTACCTTCTTTCTTTCCAAATCTTCTCCTGATAATCTGTTTGCCTAATTTGTTGATGTATTCGTCAGGATCACTATTTCGATGTGGTTACTAACGTAGTCGGGTTAATAGCAGCTGCACTTGGTGATAAGTTCTACTGGTGGATTGATCCTGTTGGTGCTCTTATCCTTGCTATTTATACAATCTCAAATTGGTCAGCCACTGTGATAGAGAATGCAGGTATATACTTACATGTTCCTGTTGAATTTATAGTTCTTCAATAATTCATGGAAGTTAACAGCGACGTTCAACAAACACAGAACTAGTAACACAGACTAGAATCTAACCTTGTAAGAAAAATTATCCCTTTCGAATGTCTGCAAGAATTATGCTTGTTGGAAACCTCAGTCCGAGCACATAATATATGCTGTCTATTGTTGTATGCTGAAGAAAACTCCGATATTTTCTTTTTCTTTATGACGGCAGCTCAACTATTCCATTGGTTACCTGCTACCTCTCAACAGTACAGCTATCGTGTAACTCTGCTCACCAAGACCTAAGAATTTGGAAAGAATTCAACTAGTGTCTTTTTGCCTCCATTGACCTAGAGGCCTCATGGTTCTCCTCCCACTTCATTGACCACTAGACCACACCCTGGGATGCAAAACTCCGATATTTTCTTGGTGTTATTGTATATCAATACATCAAATAAAACCTGAATGAGGTTCTTGATGCAGTGTCACTGGTAGGGAAATCAGCTCCTCCTGAAGTTTTGCAGAAGCTAACATATCTTGTTATAAGACATCCTCAAGTGAAACGTGTTGATACAGTTCGAGCATACACCTTTGGTGTCTTGTACTTTGTTGAGGTCAGTCTCCAATAGCATGAGATCATTTTCCTAAACATCTTTGATATAAACTAACTGAACTATGAATGGATACCTTTCTCCACAACCCGGCAGATTTTGAAATGTTGCTTCCTTTCTTTTAACATAGGTTGACATTGAACTCCCGGAAGATTTGCCATTGAAAGAAGCACATATTATCGGAGAGACTCTACAGATAAAGCTCGAGAAACTCCCTGAAGTCGAACGTGCATTTGTTCATCTTGATTTTGAATGTGAACACAAACCAGAGCACTCTGTCCCCAGCAAGTTGCCCAACAATGAATCTTAAGTGTGTCTTCATAGAACACACAAACTAGGAGAAATTTCAATATAAAGAATAGGTGTTGCTGGAATTGCTTTGATTGGGAGCTCAGCTGCTCCTGAACCTCTACAAATACTCTTGGTCATGTTTGAGGAATTTGCATGATAATTTTTGTGTATTGTCTAAAACATTTCTCCTAACTTCATATTATCCAACATAGTGGATTTATTGAAGATCCCAAGCACCTTTCCTAGCTGTTGGAGCTTATATCATTTTCAGGATAATTTCCTGTCAAGGGTCATGAGAATATCAATACTTTTGTGTAATGTAACTCTTGAACTACAATTTACATTGTAAATCCAATTTAAATAAATTTTTAATAGAAAGCTCCTTACTTTTTCTAATAATGAAGAAAAATTAAGCTCATTCTGGATTTACATATTGGAATGAAATGACTTGAACTAAGCAGAAAGGATACAAATGATCCATAAATTTGGAAATTTGTGCAGTTAATTTGTATATACATCACATAAGAAAGTTCACCAAAAACTGCGCTGTTCAGACGAGCTAAATGAAGCAAGTGCCACTATAACAAAAAATTTGCCTATGCATAACAACCGAACCAATTAACCTACCATCCACTTTTTACAATTGCCCATGATAGAAAAAGAGAATAGAACAATAAGAAAAGGGAGGAGGGGGGGGGGGGGGGGAAACC
>ML388970.1:1782-35823 GCA_005239525.1 Nicotiana knightiana
TTCGTTGTACAATTTTAACTCCATATATAGCATGTTAGAGTATATTTTAGTGTATTCATCTCTTGTATTACATAAGTGTTAACGGACTACATTTATATTATTTATATTGATTTATCAATTCATTAATTATTCGTACTTAGTAATGTATAATATTGAATCAATTACAATATAATTTATGTATGCGCATTAAATTAGTCATATACTTAAATATAACTTAAAGAATTACTTTACATAGATGCCATTATAATCTACTAAAATTAATTACCTAGCAAATAATTATTTATAATAATTTTTGTTTAAATAAAATAATTATTTAAAGCTTCTAATAATTTTTTTATAATAGTTTTAGTTATAATTAAATAGGAAAAATAAAATATTTTGTCTTTGTAAACTGGGGAACTTCAGCCCCGTATGCTGAAGTTGTTGTCTGTATAACTTGGGAACTTTAGCCCCGTATGCTGAAGTTCCCCATTTACAAAAGACAAAACTTCAGCTCTAGAGCTGAAGTTCCCCAGTGTAACTGGGGGAACTTCTGCCCGTATGCTGAAGTTTTTGTCTTTATAACTGGGGAACTTCAGCCCCGTATGCTGAAGTTCCCCATTTACAAAGACAAAAACTTCAGCTCTAGAGCTGAAGTTCCCCATTTACTAAAGCTGAAGTACTTCAGCTCTAGAGCTGAAGTTCGTAAGCTACTTCAGGCCCGTCTACTAGAATGCTGAAGTTTTGCGTGATTGCCTTTGCTACTTCAGCCCCGCATGCTGAAGTTATGCGCAAAAACGGGTACAAATGCAATTTTTTTTACAAAGTGGGTATAAGTTAAAAAGTGGCACAAAAGGTGAGTACGGATGCAAAAGCCCCCATTTTCATATTATCTCCCCAAAAATTTCCCTTCTCTCTTTCCCTCTCCCCCTTCTCTGTCAATCCCACTGCCATCCCCCACCCACTGCTGGACCACTACTCGCCAGACCTCCCCTTGTCGCCGCCATTGCTCGCCGGACCACCCACTGCCGCCCCCACCACCCTATCTCTCATTCTCTACCTTACAAAAATGTAAGTTTGAACTTGAATCTTGAATCTTTTTCTAGTTTTAGTTTCAATTATGTCAACATTGTAGTTTATTGTTTGATTTAGTGTTTCAATTATGTGAACATTTTATTTTATTGAGGATTAAGGTTTAAGGTCTTGTTTTAATTAGATTTGTTAAATAATTTTATTAACTAATTAGTTTAATTAGTGTTGACTTTAGTTTAGTTAGATATAAATTATGTATTGTCTTTAGGATATGAAGTGAACATTTAGGATATGAGTTGAACCTTTAGGATATGAATTGAACATTTAGGATATGAGTTGAACCTTTAGGGTATGAGTTAATTAACTAAAAACGATTAGGATATGAATTAACTAAATTAATTTGTTTTTGTTTTGTTTGTATAGATGGAACATCGTACTTGGATGTACAATAGGAATTATCCTAATCAGTGGGGATTTTGAATCTTTTTCTAGTTTTAGTTTCAATTATGTCAACATTGTAGTTTATTGTTTGATTTAGTGTTTCAGTTTTGTGAATATTGTATTTTATTGAAGATTAGGAGACGAGGAACAATATGTCGATGAGCTTTAAAAAGTTGGTTTCTTTACTACTTCTCATTTTATAGATATTTTATTATATGTTTCAATCTAAATATGTAATTTTTATGTAGATGACAGGCAAGGGTTGAGGTAACGATGACCCTACGGGTTCTCGGGGTAAAGGAAAGGCTAGGAAGGGAAAGAGGAGAGTAGAAGATACTCCTCCCTCTTATCCTCCCTCTTTTTCACCCTCTTCACAGGCGCCACCTATGTCTTATCCTCCACCCGATGGATATTATGAGGCGCCACAGCATCACCAGCCCAGCTACATCTTTGTGCAGACACCGGGTCTTTCAGCACAGGGCCCTAGGACTGTACGTCCAGCATACAGTCCAGCTGCCTCACGAGCACATGACTCACATCCATCTAGGTCACAGCCACGGGGGTCACAACCACGTGGGTCACATCCATGGGGGTCAGAGGCATCAGTATCACAACAGCTTTCGGTCGATCCCGCGATGTCGCAGTCACAGGGATCACATCCATCCTCCTCATCGGCTCCATCTCTTACAGGACTTCGCCTGCGAGATACTAGCTCTGACCCTCCTACACCTTCCATACATGCATCTAATGTACCTGTTTCCGACGATGATGCTGATGATGACGAGGAGATGCATAAGGATAAGTATGGCAGGATCATCATAGTCCCTGAGGGTGAAGGGTAAGAGCAACTTGATTTTTTTATGTTTATTGTTTTGTACAGTTTGTACTAATATATTAATGTTTTTTTTTGTTAAATTGCAGGTTCATCCCGAGTAACACTACTACGAGGATAATCACCAACGCCACCAGAAAGCTTTATGATGCCCCTTATACGAGTTGGAGCGAATTCCCATTCTCGCTGAAGGAGCAAATTTTCAATGAATTTAAGGTATAAATTTTCTTTTAAGCTTTATAATTATTTATATTTATGATATTTTCATACAATATTTAACTTTTGAAATACAGAGCAAGTGTGTATGGGAACACCGCTATAGCGCGGAGGTGGCGCGTAATTTTAATCTTAAGGCTCGGAAGCGGTTGTCGCATAGTTTCTCCAACGCTAGACTGTACAACCAGAAGCCTAACTGGTTTCTTGACGATTTTTGGAGGGATTTTCAAAGGCAGTGGCTTACCACAGAGTTCTTAAAGAAGAGCGAAAAAGGAAAGAAAGCTCGTGTATTCGAGAAGGGAGGCTCCTTACACACTGGAGGTGCGATCAACCAAGGGACTATAAAAAGAAGATTGGTACGTAATTTATTCATTTGATTTAATTTTCAAAGTATATCTATTCTGTTTATTAACTATAATTTATGAATTTTCAGGAAAAGAAGCTGGGTCGTCCAATGAAGCAAGATGAGTTATTCAAGGAGACTCATATTGTCAAGAAAAAGAAAGAGACTGATCCAGAAAGGTGGGTCGACGACCGATCATCGACTGTACATGTAAGTTTTCTCTTTTCATTAAGTATTCTGATATACTCTAATATAATCTTTCAAATACTAATTAAATAAAAAATTTCTTATAGGATCGCTTCAGAGTTGACATGGAGGAATTCATACGCAGTCAGCCACCTAATGAGTCGGGCGAGCCAATCCATATTTCGGAGGAGGATGCAGAAAGACTATGGATGCAGGCGGCTGGCGGTGCAAAATATGGGAAGGTATACGGGCTTCCTAATAAGAAGTTCCACCGCTATCACAGTGGAATTCAAGGAATATGAACTTCCTCGCAAGCCGAGCAACTTGATGGGGAGAGCCTCTCCACTATGAGGGAGACTGTGACAAAGCTCACAAGCGAGCTAGAAGCATCCAAGTAATGAGAAAGGCTTAGAGATGCTCAGTACGTTAGCATGCAAGCTCAGTACCAAGGCATGCAATCTCAGTACGAAGGCATGCAAGCTCAGCTTAAATCTCTCCCAGCTTCTGGAGCTTTTCCGATTCCCCGGTCTCGCGAGCCATCGCCAGAGGCTCAACTTGAACGTGAGCGTTCCTTCCGTCCTCCCCGTGTTAGTTCCTCCCGTCCTCCCCGTGATCGTTCTTCTCGTCCACCACGAAATGACCCTTCTCATTACCGTCTTGATAATGAAGATTCATCAGACGGTGATGATAATGATATAGAATGAAACAGTCATTGAGTACTTTTATATACTTTGAACTAGACAATAGAACTTTGGTCCGTTTTGGAATGGGCTTGTAATAAGTGTTAACTTAGTTTTGTTAGTTAAATGTGTTAGTTCTATTGAACTTTATACGTTGTTGGTTTTAATGTTGGTTTTAATATTGGTTTTAATATTGGTTTTAATGTTGTTGTTGTTGTTGTTGTTGTGTTGTTAGTTCGTATTGTTGTTGTGTTAGTATTGATGTTGTTGTTGTTATTGTTGTAATAGTATTTGGTATGCTGGCAGGTGGTGTGGCTGCCAAAATAGGCAGTTTCTGCCAAAATAAAACCCAGAAAAGCGACCAAAGTTGGTCGCTATTAAACCCAGATTTCAAGAATAGTGACCAAAGGTGGTGGCTAACTAACCCATATTTTCAGAATAGCGACCAACTTTGGTTGCTATGTTATTAAAAAAAAGATTTTTCTGGAAATTAGCGACTAATTGTGGTCGCTTTGGTTTAAAACAAATTAAATAAATTAGTAAAAAAATTACTTTTTCGGGAAATTAACGACCAATTGTGGTCGCTTCTGTTTAAAATAAATTAAATAAATTAATAAAAAAGCGACCAACTGTGGTCGCTATTTTCCAGATTTTAAAATATTATATTTTATTTACAGACCAAAGTTGGTTGCTATATTTTGTATAATAATAAATAAATAAATAACGTAATTTAAAAATAGAGACCAACTTGGTCGCTAAATTTATATTATTAAAATAATATAGCGACCAAAGTTGGTCTCTTTTTTTGATACCCGGAATATTTGGTCAATTTAACATAGAGACCAATAAAATAGCGACCAAGCCTGTTTGGACGCATTTTGGTCGCTTTTCACTGTTTAGGGATCAACTTTGATCACTTTTTGTGATCGTTTCTTCCCGAATTTTTAGTAGTGTCGTAAGCTTCAAAATAAAGAGATTGCTCAGGAAAAATTGTGTGAAGTAAACATTCAGTTGGGGATGCTACTTGAGAATCCGAGAGCGAATGACAACAAAATATCCATACCTATTTAAGGATTCAGGTACGTGACTCTAGTCACGCTTTAACACTGTAGCTTGTTGTACTAAGTGATATTCATGCTTACATGATCTATGAATAAGTAGAGCGTTCATAAAGGTGTAACGTTCTTCTCAATCCTAGGGATGACCAAAAGCCGACATACGAGGACGAATTTCATATAAAGAAAGGGGAGAATATAAAGCCCCGTAGAATCCTATAACTAATTCGAAAAGTAGTAGATATTTTCAGTACTTAAATCTTATGCTCAGAAGGTCGTAGGGATGTTTAGTAGAGGGGAGAAGTAGTTTGAAATACACTAAAATTGTTAAGAATAAATTTCTTTTTTAGCCGCATATGCCTTAATTTCAAATAACCATATCTCTCAACATACAATGTATTGAGCTATGATTCATATATCAAATGAAAGCATTTCGAATCTAGCTTTCATAACTTCAAATTATTCGTTTTCCTAAAAATTCTAAAGAAGATATGACCTTTCTTACTAAAGGATAGGAGGATAGACAATTGATCCTTGAGCCAAACCATAGCCAACGGTTCCAACCATGTCGAATCCCAACAAAGGGTGAATGGGGATAACTTGAAAGTCCAGGCAAACCATGGCCGACGGTGGTCCAAGCCGTGTCCTACGGTTAACGGGGAATTAAAAAGGTCAAAAATCAAGATTCTTCTCATTCTTACACCCCAAAGTGTTAGAGAGGTTTAGTATGTTCAAGGAGATATTGAGCGAAGAGATCATCCCACCTCATTCAGAAAAAGGTGAGTTTTTAACATGATTCAAGTTAGAAATCACTAGATTAACTTAATCAAACATCTAACTTAAGCCAAGTATGTGTTTCTCCAATCACTAAAAAACGAAAACAATAGTAGTCAAATTTCTTACAGTGTCATATTGGGTTTCCTCTGAGTGACACAAATTGACAGAAAATTTTTAAGTGTTGTTATGGATCTTCGAGTTAAGAGCCAAAGAATAATCTTATTCTGTAGCAGGTGCAACATGACGTTCGTGATTTGAAATGTTTCCACTTGTATCTTAGGGACTATAATTGTGGTTGCCAGATTGCCGGTAGTAAGTTGTGCTCAATCGTAAAGAGCAGATTTTGACACAAGCAGAGGCACAACTCTATCATTTGGGTCAAACTCTATCGTTTGGGTCACCTTGGTTATTTCCATTGTGCTCGTTATTATTCACGATGTTAACCATTGCAATTTCAATTGGTTTGTTCATTTCCCGTTGCTTTCTATTTCTCTTGTTAGCGTTATTCAATGCTTTGCAAGCTTCTCAGGTTTTGATAATGCTTCAAATAGTCTACCAGTTCTTGAGGAGCTTCTAGGAATACACACACAACACAGAAGAGTGCAAATGTTAAGGTTTAAATGAATTAAGAATTTATAAGCAAGAAAATTGATTAAACTAAGAATTCTAGCAGTCCTTCTAGTCATAATCAATAACACCATTAATTCTTCGGCAATAACGCCAAAATTAGATCATGCTCAATTATGCCTAATAAAAGAACTAGTGACTGTTATAAATATAATCCGATTTAAGAGTACGAAGTTGAATCCTTAGGAAATTAACCTATTAACATTGAGTATTTGACTCGCAAAAGTTCAAGCAATCAATCTCTAGAAGTAGAAGTAATCACGTTTTCATTGTTTAATAACTAAGGTCAAGTAGTAAAAATACAATAAATTATCACAACCAAAGCAAGTGTTGTAAAAGCTTAGTGTCATGGTTTCTCTAATTATCGGAATCCTCCCCATTACATCTCCTAAAAGTTTGCCTAATTATTCTCCACGAGTCATAAGCTCTTCATTTATTGTAATTCGCTCTCAAGTAACTACAATAATTTACAAGACACACTCTCTCGAATTATGCCAGGTGTACTTTTCTTACAGTTCACTATGATCACATTAAGATTTATTTTTCTCTAAACCCATAGTTAAACTCGTTGTATTAATATCTCAAACACTTTGGGAGTATGTTATTTATCAATTACCTAGATATGTACTCTTTCTCAAGTAATACATAATAAATAGGTATTTCAAATTGATGGCCATTCAATCAACTAAAATATGGCTACGTAGTTGAACACATTAAAAAATTCACAGTAATATTCGGATGTAACGGAAATTTATCCTTTAAAAAATTAATCAAACTCTAGATAGAAATTTAGTTATGCATAGTCATGCTAACAAACACGTTAAAACTTGAAAGCATTAATATACAAACTACAAGAATTGGAAGAAGAATTCTTGTGATCCGTTGCTTGTAGTTGTTCCAGCCATCTTTTCTATCCAAATTATTGTCTAACTCCCTAAAAATTTAATTTAAGAAGTATTAAATTTCTAGAATAAAGTTAGAACCAAAATAACCAAGTCCCAAGCTGACTGGGAGCAAAATACCTTAGAGAAAGACACTGGCGCGTCGCGCCCAAAAACGGCTGCCCAGCTTTCGCTAGCACCATCAGGTGCTCTGATTTTGACGCCTTTAACCTCGTGAGACACCGTGAACGGTGCCAAAATTTGGTCGCGTAGCGCCCTCTAAGGCGCAACATTTGCGCGGCATTTCATGGTGATTCCTTTCGTGCTCTAGTTGGTTATTTTTATGTCTCTTTGTCTAAATTTCTTTTCAGTTTATTTTTGAATGATCCTACACATAAAATCAATTTAATTAAGCGCAAACATAATACGAATCCTCAATATCTGCAAGCAAAATGTAAGGTAGATGATAATCTAAAATCTAGCATTTTAGCCTCACATCCAAAGGTATCGAATATAGTCATCATAGAAACTTGAACAGTGTGTGATCGTCTTGATTATACTTTGATAGGCCCAGATTCTAGTGTCTCTTATGTCACGCTTCTTTGCTATGGGACTGAAAAAAGAACTTGAACAGTTTGAAAATCATTTTGAGGTCTCGATCCTTATAGGGGATCAGTGATAGTTAATAGTTTTTATAGTGATTGTGTAATTTTAATCAAAGATACATACACTCTAGCCGACCTACATTTGTTAGATATGATAGATTTCGACGCCATAGTGGGCATTGTATTGGCTAACACGTCCCAAACTACAACAGGAACTTAAGGAACTTCTTGTTACAATATTGGGGGTCGAAACACTCCCGGGTCATCAGAAATCCATTCCGAACATACACACAGGTCCGAAATCATCATATGAAGCTACCGGAACCGACGAAACTCGATTCTGAGGTCGTTTGCCAAAAATGTTGACCGAAGTCAAACTTGGCCTTAACGGCCAACCTTAAGGAACCAAGTGTTCCAATATTGCTCTAAACACTTCTGAATCCCGGACCACCCGACCCCGCAAGTCATAAATCACAATAAGCCGCTATGGGAAGTTTCATTTAGGGGAACGGTCCCATAATGCGAAACGACCGGTCGGGTCGTTACATTCTCCACCTCTTAAACAAAAGTTCGTCCTCGAACGGGTCTAGAATCATACCTGAAGTGATGAATAAGTGTGGTTATCTGCTCCGCATGTCCTCCTCGGACTCCCAGGTCGCCTTCTCAACTGGTTGGCCCTTCCACTGGAGCCTTACGACAGAAACTCTCTTGGACCTGAACTGGCGGTCCTGTCTATCAATAATAGCAACTGGCTCCTCCTCGTAACCAAACCTCTCATCCAACTGAATAGTGCTGAAATCAACCACATGGGAGATATCGGCGTGGTACCTCCGGAGCATGGATACATGAAAAATTGGATTAACTCTTTGATAAACTGGTAGGCAAGGCCAGCTCATAAGAAACCTCCCCAACTCGCCTCAACACCTTGAAGGGACCTATAAACCTCGGGCTCAGCTTGCCCTTCTTCCCAAGCCTCATAATACCCTTCATAGTTGAGACTTTCAACAGAACCCTATCTCCCTCCATAAATGGATACATCACGCGCCCTCTGATCCGCGTAACTCTTCTGTCTGAACTGTGATGTGCGGAGCCTCTCCTGAATCAACTTCACTTTCTCCAAAGCATCCCTCACCACGTCGGTGCCATATAACTTAGCCTCACTAGGCTCAAACCACCTGATAGGAGAACGACATCGCTGACCATACAAAGCCTCAAATGGTGCCATCTCAATGTTGGACTGATAAATATTATCGTAAGAAAACTCGGCCAAAGGCAAGAACTGGTCCCACTGACCTGTGAATTCAATCACACATGCCCTGAGCATGTCCTCCAATATCTGAACTGTATTCTACGACTGACCATCAGTCTGAGGGTGAAATGCTGTGGTGAGGTCTATCTGGGTACCTATATCACTATGTAATGCTCTCCAGAAGTGCGAGGTGAACTGAGGACCTCGATATGATATAATGGACACCGGCACACCATGCAACCGGACTATCTCCCGAATGTAGATCTGGGCCAACCTCTCAGAAGTATAAGTAGTAGCTACTGGGATGAAATGCGCCGATTTGGTCAACCTATCAACAATGACCCAAACCGCGTTAACCTTTCGCAAGGTCCGAGGCAACCCAACCACGAAATCCATAGTGATGCGCTCCCATTTCCACTCAGGAATGGGCATCTGCTGAAGTAGGCATCCTGACCTATGGTGCTCATACTTCACCTGCTGGCAATTAAGACACCTAGCCACATACTCCACAATGTCTTTCTTCATTCGCCTCCACCAGTAATGCGGCTTCAAATCATGATACATCTTCGTAGCACCAGGATGAACAGAATACCGAGAACTGTGTGCCTCCTCTAGAATCCTCTCTCTCAGGCCATCAACCTTAGGAGCACATAAGTGGCCCTGAAGTCTCAGAACACCATCCTCGCCAATAATAACCTCCTTGGCCCTGCCCTGAACCACTGTCTCTCATAGCTCAGCCAAACACGGATCATCATACTCCTGAGCCTTAATCTCCCCTAATAACAAAGACGGAGCAACCACATGTGCAAGAACTCGACGAGGCTCTGAAAGGTCTAATCTCACCAGACGATTAGCCAAGGACTGAATGTTCAAGGCTAGAGGTCTCTCCTCTGCTGCAATATAAGCCAAGCTACCCATACTCTCCACCTTCCTGCTCAAAGCATCTACTACCACATTTGCCTTGGCCGGGGTGATAAATAATGGTGATATCAAAATCCTTCAACAACTCAAGCCATCTACGCTGCCTCAAATTAAGATCCTTCTGCTTGAACAAATGCTGCAAGCTATGGTGGTCCGTATAAACCTCACAGGACACTCAATACAAGTAGTTCCACCAAATCTTAAGAGCATGAATAATCGCCGCCAACTCCAAATCGTGCACAAGATAATTCTTCTCATGAAAATTCAGCTGGCGTGAAGCATAAGCAATAACTCTCCCCTCCTGCATAAATACACACCCCAAGCCAACACGTGAATCGTCGCAATATACTGTATACATCCCAGAACCGAAAGGCAATACTAGAACTGGTACTGAGGTCAATGCTGTCTTGAGCTTCTGAAAGCTCGCCTCACACTCGTCAGACCATCGAAACAGGGATTCTTCTGAGTCAATCTAGTCAATGGAGCTGCAATAGAAGAGAAGCCCTCCACAAATCGGCGATAATAGCCTTCGAGGCCCAAAAAGCTCCTGATCTCTGTAGCTGAAGTAGGACACGACCAACTCTGAACTTCCTCGATCTTCTGAGGATCAACCTTGATACCCTCTCCGAATACCACATGCCCCAAGAATGCCACAAAATCCAACCAGAACTCACATTTGAAGAACTTAGTATATAGCTTCTGTTCTCGCAATGTATGGAGCACAACTCTCAAATGCTGCTCGTGCTCCCCTAGACAAGGTGAGTAAATCAAAATGTCATCAATGAAGACAATGACAAAGGAATCAATATACAGCCTGAACACCCTATTCATCAAGTCCATGAATGTTTCTGGGGTATTAGTCAAACCAAAGGACATCACCAGGAACTCATAATGGCCATATCTCGTACGAAAAGTAGTCTTCGGAACATCTGAAGCCCGAATCCTCAATTGATGATACCCCGATCTCAAATCAATCTTAGAAAACACACGAGCACCCTGCAACTGGTCAAACAAATCATCGATGCACGACAAAGGATACTTGTTCTTAATGGTGACCTTGTTCAAGTAGCGGTAATCAATACACATCCGCATAGACCCATCCTTCTTCTTTACAAATAGAACAGAAGCACCCCACGGCGATACACTCGGCCTGATGAACCCCTTAGCTAATAACTCTTCAAGATGCTCCTTCAACTCCTTCAACTCTTTCAACTCTTTCGGAGCCATACGGTACGAATGAATGGATATAGGCTGGGTTCCTGAAGCGAAATCAATGCAGAAATCAATATCACGATTCGGAGGCATGCCCGGAAGGTCCGAAGGAAATACATCAACAAACTCTCGAACAACTGGCACTGAATCCATCGTCGGAGACTCGGCGGTGGTGTCCCGCACATAAGCAAAATAGGCCATACAACCCTTCTCGACCATATGTCGAGCCTTCAAGAATCAAATAAACTGACTGGCTGTACTAACCGAGGAACCTCTCCACTCCAGCCTAGGCGACTCGGGCATGACTAAAGTAACTATCTTAGCATGGAAATCTAGCACGACATGATAAGGAGATAGCCAATCCATGCCCAAAATAATCTCAAAATCAACCATGTCGTGCAATAAGAGATCCGCTCGAGTCTCGAACCTACAAAATGAAATCACACAGGACCGACCCGGTCTACAACCACAGAATCGCCCACGGGAGTGGACACATAAATAGGAGAACCCAAGGAATCACGAGGGATATCCAGAAAATGAGCAAATAAGACCGAAACATAGGAATAAGTGGATCCTGGATCAAATAACACCGACGCCTCTTTACCACATACTGTAATAATAGCTATGATCACGGCGTCTGAGGCCACTGCATCTGATCTGGCCGGGATAACATAGAATCTAGCTGGAGCACAGGAAGACTAAGCCCCGCCAGAATGAACAGGAGTTGGCTGGCCTCCCCTTGACTGGCCTCCACCTCTAGGCGACCCTTGCCGACCTGTCCCCCACCTCTAGGTGGCTTGACAGCTGGTGCTGGACCCATAGGCTGAAAATCCCGATGTACCGCTTTACCCCGAAACCTGGGATAATGCCTCTTCATATGACCTAGATCCCCACACTCATAACAACGTCCGAGTATCATAGCCTGCTGCCCCGAAGAGGAACCCCGAATGGCCGGAGAGCGATGTGCACTCTCTGGCATAACACTGAAGTAGGGACTAGGGAATCTCGGATAACTGGGATAACCACTAGGTGAACTATGAATGGCTAGAGGGCGGTAGGAACGCTCTGACATGTCTATGAAATGAACCCTCGCCAGAACACCTCGGGGAGGTGGTGAGGGTGCTGAATATGGAGGCCTGCTGGGTTGACCTCTACTGAACTGACCTCTGCCCCTAACTGAGGAACCTCTGAGATCCCCGGAGAATCTGGCCCTCTTTTCCTGCTGACCCTACTCTCTGCCTCTCAATCGATAGCCCTCAATCCGACGATCTATCTCGACCACCAGCTTATAGGGAGTCCCCATCTCCATCTCTCGGGCCATGTTGACCCTAATGCCGGAGTGCAGCCCTGCTAAAAATCTTCGCACTCTCTCAGAAACAGTAGGCAATATCATAAGTGTGTGGCGAGACAAATTTGAGAATCTAGCCTCATAATTTGTCACTGACATCTGTCCCTGCTCTAACTGCTCAAACTGATATCACAGCTATTCCCTCTCAGAGGGTGGGATATACCTGTCTAGAAACATATGAGTGAACTGCTCCCAGGTGATAGGAGGAGAATTTGCTGGCCTGCTGAGAATATAAGACTGCCACCATCTGCAAGCTCTGCCCTCTAGCTGGAAGGTAGTGAAGTCCACCCCATGGGACTCCAGTATCCTCATGTTGTGCAGTCTGTCCCTGCACCTATCAATAAAGTACTGGGCATCCTCGCCCCACTCACCCCCCAAGACTGGAGGGTGCAAACGAGTCCATCTATCCAATAACTTCTGTGGATCGCTGTTCGGAGCTGGCCTGGGCTCAGGTGCTGGTGATACAGGCTGGGCCCTACCCACGGGCAGTGTACCTGGGGTATGATGAAGTGCTGCTGTCTGTCCTGTAGCCTGGGCAGTAGGGGTCTGGGCTCCCTCTCCTGCCTGAGATGTGGTAGGATCCGCTGGAAATAAACCAGCCTGGGACATAGTGTCCATGAACCGCATGATATGGCACATGATCTCCTGGAATCCTGGCGCCGTCATAAAGTCCACTGGGGCAGAACCTGCTGAGGGAACCTCACCCTGCTCCTCTATAGTAGGGTCTTCTGGTGGTGGTATGACTGGAATAGCTCGGGGATGCCCTCATCCCCTACCTCGGGCCGGTGCCCTCCCCCGGCCTCGAACAACGGGGGTAGCGGCCCCTCCCGGGCCTAGAACATCGGATGCACGCATCCTCACCATCTGTGAGAGAATAGAAGAATGAAATTTAGTAAACCATTGACAACATGATAGAATAAAAATAAGGAGAGGTTTTCCTAACACCCTATAGCCTCCCGAAGATAAGTACATACGTCTCCATACCGATCCGCACGACTCTACACCCTTGACTTGTGAGACCTACGTGAACCTAGTGCTCTGATACCACATTTTCACGACCCAAAATACTAACTCAGGTCGTGATGGCGCCCAACACCGGGTTTAGGCAAACCCACACTTAGATTTCTAAGTATTTCTCCCATGCTTGGTTAAATATCCTAATACGTGCCAAGTTCTTAAAATTCAAACATTAATTGAAAAAGATAGCAAGCCATTTTTACCAAAAGAAGTCAAAAAGAGGAATGATCCAATATATATATATATATATATATATATATATATTTCAATCTCGCCGTGGCATGCGGCCCACTCCCATGAGAGTGGGGGAAATAACACTCAGCTCGCGGAATGTAAATTGCGAAGCGGTCACATGCACACACAATCCACACACTTATTATTTATCAATTACTTTTCGTGAAAAATTACTTAAAATTACTTAAATTCCATGATCTCAGGAAAACAAACCGCATGTAAAATTAATTCACTAAGCATATAATTCATTTCAAGGTAAGCATAAAACGTGGTGTAAGCCTAACTACCCGGACATAACAATAATAGCCGCTACGTACGGGCTCTCGTCACTTTGTACGTACGTAGCCCCCACAGTTATCACATATGGCATTTAAATCACCTAGGGGGACAGTTCCCCCTTACAAGGTTAGAAAGGAGACTCACCTC
This sequence comes from Nicotiana knightiana, assembly GCA_005239525.1. Classification (NCBI taxonomy): domain Eukaryota; kingdom Viridiplantae; phylum Streptophyta; class Magnoliopsida; order Solanales; family Solanaceae; genus Nicotiana; species Nicotiana knightiana. The sequence goes on from ML388970.1 coordinate 15,844, forward strand.
GTGCAGAATCTACTCCCCGGACCAAGAATGCGCCCGAAACTCCGAACTCTACACCCGAGGACTCGAAACTAGCCAAATGTTATACAAATACATTAATTTATGCTCAAAGTATGGAAATTATCCTACTCCTTTAGTAAATTCACCATTCTTGAAGAAATTCTAAAATCCAACCCCGGGCCCACATGCTCGGATTCCAAAAATTCTCGAAGGAAACACTCACCCATAGCCTAAGGATCATTAATATACGATTTTTACTTGATTTCATAGCTAATTCACGGGTAAATTCTCAAATTATCGAAAGCCCTAGGTTACTACCCAATTCTTGATTTTTTACTAATTATGTGATTAAACTTAACTAGGAATTCATGCATTTACAAGTCTTGAGATGAAATTTACTTACCTTCTAGGGGTTGGGTCGTGGAGCCTTCTTCCCAAGCTCTCAAAGTGTTTAATGGATGAAAGAGTGAAGAAAACAATGAGGAATCCCATATTTAAGANAGTATCCTCATGTTGTGCAGTCTGTCCCTGCACCTATCAATAAAGTACTGGGCATCCTCGCCCCACTCACCCCCCAAGACTGGAGGGTGCAAACGAGTCCATCTATCCAATAACTTCTGTGGATCGCTGTTCGGAGCTGGCCTGGGCTCAGGTGCTGGTGATACAGGCTGGGCCCTACCCACGGGCAGTGTACCTGGGGTATGATGAAGTGCTGCTGTCTGTCCTGTAGCCTGGGCAGTAGGGGTCTGGGCTCCCTCTCCTGCCTGAGATGTGGTAGGATCCGCTGGAAATAAACCAGCCTGGGACATAGTGTCCATGAACCGCATGATATGGCACATGATCTCCTGGAATCCTGGCGCCGTCATAAAGTCCACTGGGGCAGAACCTGCTGAGGGAACCTCACCCTGCTCCTCTATAGTAGGGTCTTCTGGTGGTGGTATGACTGGAATAGCTCGGGGATGCCCTCATCCCCTACCTCGGGCCGGTGCCCTCCCCCGGCCTCGAACAACGGGGGTAGCGGCCCCTCCCGGGCCTAGAACATCGGATGCACGCATCCTCACCATCTGTGAGAGAATAGAAGAATGAAATTTAGTAAACCATTGACAACATGATAGAATAAAAATAAGGAGAGGTTTTCCTAACACCCTATAGCCTCCCGAAGATAAGTACATACGTCTCCATACCGATCCGCACGACTCTACACCCTTGACTTGTGAGACCTACGTGAACCTAGTGCTCTGATACCACATTTTCACGACCCAAAATACTAACTCAGGTCGTGATGGCGCCCAACACCGGGTTTAGGCAAACCCACACTTAGATTTCTAAGTATTTCTCCCATGCTTGGTTAAATATCCTAATACGTGCCAAGTTCTTAAAATTCAAACATTAATTGAAAAAGATAGCAAGCCATTTTTACCAAAAGAAGTCAAAAAGAGGAATGATCCAATATATATATATATATATATATGTATAGACTCGTAAACCAAAATAACAACTACGTGTGTGCCAGGAACTAGTATCACAAGTCCTACGGGCATACTAACAGAATATACAAAACATAATATACAATCCCACTGTCTGAAAGAAATAGACGGGAAATAAGCAAAACAGAACTCCATGGTGCTGCCGAGGATCGTCAGGAGAAGCAGCTCACTGTGAAGTCGAGTCCAACTAAGATCAGAATCCAGCTCCGGTCTGATAACCAGATGCACCAGCCTCAGAACCTGTANTAATTCTTGATTTTTCACTTATTAGGTGATTAAACTCAACTAGGAATTCATGAGTTAACAAGTCTTGAGATGAAATGTACTTACCTTCTAGGGGTTGGGTCGTGGAGCCTTCTTCCCAAGCTCTCAAAGTGTTTAATGGATGAAAGAGTGAAGAAAACAATGAGGAATCCCATATTTAAGAAACACACTGTCTGACAGTGTTTTCGCACTTGCGGCTCGAGGACCGCACCTGCGGAAATGAGTGAGGGAGCCTGGGCCCGCACCTGCGGCTCCACTCCTGCGGCACTTTGTCCGCACCTGCGAGAAATGGCTTGCCCGCTGGGGGCCGCACCTGCGAGGCTGGGACCCGCAAGAGCGGTCCCGCACCTGCGACTGGGCAACTGCATCTGCGGTCAACACCAGAGCAGGTGCACCAACAGTTGTTTCAGCTAGTTTTTGGCCTCGTGTGGTGTCTGGGAGGAACCTGAGCCCACGTCCAAATATACCAACAAGTCCCAAATCATAATACGGACTTGCTCGAGCCTTCGGAACACCAAAAACAACGCTTAAACTCAAGATCACACCCCAAAACCTCTAGAACCAAACTTAGGAACTTTAAGTTTTCTAGACTTCGCTAACAACGTGCCGAACCGACCTATACTACTCGGAATGACACCAAATTTTGCAAGCAAGTCATAAATGACATAACCGAACTATTCTAGGTCTCAGAATTTGGCTCGGATCTCAATAACACAAAATACGTCCCAAACCACAATAGGAACTTAAGGAACTTCTTATTTAAATATTGGGAGCCGAAACGCTCCCGGGTCATCAAAATCCCATTCCGAACATACGCCCAGGTCCAAAATCATCATACGAAGCTACCGGAACCGACAAAACTCGATTCCGAGGTCGTTTACCCAAAATGTTGACCGAAGGCAAACATGGCCTTAAAGGCCAACCTTAAGGAACCAAGTGTTCCAATATTGCTCTAAACACTTCTAAATCCTGGACCACCCGCCCCCGGAAGTCATAAATCACAATAAGCCGCTAGGGGAAGTTTCATTTAGGGTAACAGGGTCCGATAACGCGAAATAACCGGTCGGGTCGTTACACTCGCCGGACCTGAGACATCTGATCAGACCATCAATTTCCAAACTCTTCCAAACACTCCGAGTCAGAAACTCATCCGAGCCTTCGGGGCTCCAAACCAAATATCAACACAAGTCTTAAAACATAACAAGAAATCGCTCGCACGATCAAATTGATCAAAATAACATCCAAATTCACGAACCAGACCTCGAAACACATGAGTTCAACATAAAACTCAAGAACTTCTAAAAAGTACAACCGTGCGTCCGATTCCTATCAAATCAACTCAGAATGGCACCAAACTTTGCGGACAAGTTCCTAATGACAAAACGAACTTATTCCAAGTCTCGAAACAGAAATCCATACATGATATCTATAAAGTCAACCTACGGTCAAACTTATCAAAATTCTAAGCCTGCACATTGCCGAGTTTCGGCAAAACAACACAAATCAAACTAAAAACCTCCGAATTCGATTCCGAGCATACGCCCAAGTCCAAAATTATACTAACCTATCGGAGCCATCAAAACACCGCTTTTGGGTTGTTCCACAAAACTCAAACCTCGGTTAACATTTTTAACTCAGGCCTCTAAAGTGATAAACACTCATTTGAATTCATTCCAAATCATCCAATAATCAAATGGGACCATCTCGCAAGTCATAATACACAATATGAAGCTACTCAAGACCTCAAACTACTAAATGGAACCTTTAAGGTCAAAATAATCAATTGGATCGTTAGAATTGTTTTATGAAATTAAGGCATATTAATAGCCTACGATCCAAATCGGTCACAAAGCAACACATAACACCCGTGTACGCACTGGTAATCCTATGTACACGTCGCTTTCCACATAACACGGATAAGTAATTAAGGCTGAATTCTAAGGGTATACCACCACACATGGTTAGGCAAAATTCTTACCTCAAACAAGCCAAATCAGTACTCTAAATATCCCTTCCTAGGTGAATCAACCTCCAGATGACTCAAATCTAGCCAAAATAACTTAATAACATCTCTAAAAGCCATAGGAAACAACTCCGAACAATAAAGTGATCTTGTGTCAACCCAAAAAGTAAACCCGGGCTCACCTCCCCAAAACCAAAAAAGTGACAAAGCCCGAACACCCATTTGAATATGAGTCCAACCATAAATTCATCCAAATCCCATTTCGAATCGGGGCTCAAATCCTCAAATTACATTTAGATTAGTTTTTACTAAAAATTTTAATTTTCCTCACTTAAATTCATCTATTATATGCTAAAAACAAGGATAGAATCATGAATAATAACCAAATCCGAACCAAGAATACTTACTCTAATCGAAATCATGAAAATAACCTCCAAAATCGCCCATTCCGAGCTCCCAATCTCAAAATATGATAAAATAACGCAAAACCCTCGAAATGGAATTTTATACAAGTCTGCCTAATGGTCAACTTCGTGATCGCGGAACCTACTTCGCGATCGCGAAGAACAAATCATAGCACTAGCCAAAATCCTCCTTCACAAGTGCGGTCTGACACCCGCAAACGTGATGCACACCCCTTATTGGCCTACTCGAACACGGACCCACACGAGAATGGAAGGCCAACATCTTGGCGACGCATCCAGCCTTCACTCTACGCGAACACGACCATTTTGGCACGAACGCAATGAGCACAACCCCTTCAGGCTCCGCGAATGTGATAACCTCATCATGAATGCGAAGGGAAAATCACTAGCCACCAAAATTACACTCCGCGATAGCGATGCTTCATTCGCGATCATGATGAACCCCAAAACTTCAGCAAATATGCAGTTTCAAAACAAAGGAAAATGCTGTGAAACTCATTTGAAAAACACCCAAGTCCCCCAGACTCCGTTCGAACATACCAACAAGTCACAAAACATAACACAGACCTAATTGAAGCCTCAAATTACACGTAATAGCATCAAATCCAATTAATCGTACCTCAAAATCAAGCTTGATGAACTATTTCAAATTTTCAAATACCAAACTTACGCCGAACACGTCTACACAACTTGGAATCACTCCAAATTTTGCACACAAGTTCCAAATGAAATAAAAAACATATTCCAACTCCCGCAATCATAATCCTAATCTAATAATCTTCGAAGTCAACTCCTGGTCAAACTTATGGACTTTTCAAATCTTCAAATTTCCAACTATCACCAATTAGAGCCAAATCAACCTAGAAACCACCAAATTCAAATCCGGATATGCACCTAAATCCAAAATCACCATCCGGACCTAACGTAACAATCAAAACTCCGATCCGAGGTCAAATACATAAAAGTCAAACTTGGTCAACTCTTCCAACTTAAAGCTTCTAAAAGGAGATCATTCTTTCAAATTAATCATGTACAACTCGAAAACCAAAACCGACCATACACACAAGTCATCATACATTATATGAAGCTAATCGCAGCCTCAAACCACCAAACAAAAATGCGAATGCTCAAAATGAACAGCCGTGTCATGACATTCTCCCCCACCTATGCATACGTTCGTCCTCGAACGTGCTAAGGGTCACTCCAAAACCATCAAATCACTGTATAAACTTACCATACACATACTCGCGTGTGATCCCAAATCACCTCAATCCATATAAGCTTGATAACACAACCTAACTGAAGATCCGTTGTTCAACCTTAGTCCATAAACCCTAGAAACCGATTTATAACATCCGAAATTCCTTATAAGTCCCCGACCTTGCATCTATACACTAAGGCCCCATTTGTTTGCAATTAATGAAGGTCTGAATCTGAATCATTCATATCTAAGACATTATGTGCGTTTGTTTTTAAAGTTTGAATCTTAATCATTCAGATCCAATCATTAATTTTGTTTTTTACTTCATAACCACTTAATGGGTGTTAATAGGTCTATATGATTAAGATCTATAACAAAGATTTAATTTTATTAAGATTCTATCATCCACATTTATTCTTAATTGCCATCACCGACTACCATTATCAACTATTCCATGCCACCTACCACTACCGTACTCAACCACCACTACTAGCACCTCCTCCTCCTCAATCATAACCGACACCATTCTCGACAAACACCACCCAGAATCCCCACTACCCCACCACCATCATTCTCAACCACAACCACAAACTCATTCACCTCAACTACCACAACTAAGCACCCCATCACAATCATCAACCATAGTCATCACTTCCCATAATTGTAAACTACCACCACCTTCCTCAATCACAACAACAACCACCACTACCCACCCACCATTATTAATTATTACCACTCACCACCACCATTATCAACCATAATCCCCATCAGTACCAATTACCACTAGCTACTACTCAGATTCACCACCATCACCACCAACCACCGCCTATAGTCGATATTCACAAGAACTACCATTAGTCATTACCACCACTAACTATTATATTTTAAAAAATATATACTTTATTGATAGAATTTTAGATTAATTAGTATTTTATATGAATTTTATGTTTATTAATTTTCAAATGAATATAAATTTTATGGATTCAAATGTCAAAAAATAAACAGTCTCAATCATTTAGTATTAAGATGTTAAAAAACAAAGAGATTTAATCATTTAAAATTCATATCTTAATACACATATTAATATTCAGATGTGTATTCAGATTCATATGTCTTTATCTTAATGCACATCTTGATATTCAGATGTGTATTCAGATTCAGAAGTCTTAATCTTAAAACAATGAGGCGTAAATAAGTCTAAACAAGCTGCAGTGAGACATAACTATATTCCAACATATAACCACACGATATACCACATAATCAGCATGCTCATAGTAATATCTTCCGACCATAATAACTGCTCATTACTAAACTCGGTAATGCTATTATAACATATATCAAATTAAACCTTGTTTCAAACCTTCACAACACTGTAAATATGTAAGAAACATGTATAAACTCATAACTACTCACCCGATCAACAAATCGTGGAATTATCTCGCTCGACAATAACAATATTCAAACTCTAATATGATAAATGACATTCTTATCCAAACATACCTTATTCAAGTCCAATTTCACCAATTCCAGGTCCAATGATCTCATCTCATCCAGTACAAGCTATTCGACCGACGATTCACACCAAATGACACCTAGTCACATATGACACGATGCATGCACCCAACAAGCAGCAACTCGAATATAACCAAGGATGGAAGCAGAACCAAATAAGAGAACCACTATATGAGTCCCACAAATACCACCGCAAGAACAATTCTATGAGCCAGTCTCACGAAGGAGAAGCAAGGCACACGAAGAATCATACCCTATCATGACCCCGATGCATCATGTAGCCCTATCCAAACATACCGCAAGTCTCGACACCATCCAGTGCAAGCCCCAAGTTCTACCTATACGCAAATCCAAAAATCCTTAAACACCCCGTATATATCTTGAACTCATTAGAACCTCCTCAATAATCACTGATCTCGCTCCATTATCCAATCTACAGCCAATACATATCGAAAAAACCATGCTCCATAAGTACATGGATACCCCAAAGAAACCAAGCGATCTCTTCCTTTCACACTCCATCCATAATGAATATCAGACATGAATTATCGCAAGACCCTTTATATACCTATAAAGTGCAGTATATCATACATTCAACCGATTTCTTGCTCTAAAATCATCCTCGAAGGCATCCTTTTCAAGTTAATGCTAATCCACAAACGCCCCTTCATCTAGAAATTTATATAAAACATGACCACATAATTCTATCATCAATAGTAGACTCCCCTAGAACACATCATTTGGAACCTATCGTACTCTTTCTCAAAACAGCCTCGGTCTTGCACTGTGGATCAACTGAAATATCTATCAATTCATCCACATCCAAGATTGGACAACACATCAAAATTATGATCAAGCATCTGTAGCCGCTCATAGTGGATAAACAAGAGTGACAACAGTCCACCATAATAGAATCTCCAATGAGTATAGACACATAAATAGGATTATCCAAGGAATCACGAGATACAATCAATATGAAGGAAGGATAGAGTGATACGTACGAAATAAAATAACCCTGATCAATAAAACTGATGCAACTCTATGACAGATCAGAATAGCACTTATAAAGACAACATATAATCTAACCGCCTCCCCCTCTAGGATGCCCTCCACTAGCCTATCCTCCACCTCTAGCTGGCTGTGAAGGTGGAGTAGCAACTGGAGTGGAACCCATATCATGAGTACCCCAATGAATTCCACCTCTTCGAAGTCTGGAACAATCTCTCATGATATGCCTAGTATCACTACACTCAAAATAACTCCTCTATGATCATGGCTTTTAGTATTGAGTCTGTGCCGGATGACTGGAATAACTGTTGTAGGAGCCCCCTGCAGAAGGCACGTTGAAAGATAGATGTCCGATATGAGTACCTTAGGGTCCCTCGCTAGCTGGAGCACTACGAGTAACTTGAAGTGGGGACTGAATTGGCCGACTAACTTGAAGTGGGTACCTTAGGGTCCCTCGCTAGCTGGAGCACTACGAGTAATTTGTGGGTTTGTGGAACGAACTCCCTCAAAAAGAGATAAGTGAACTAGGATTAAGCAAGTGGCGCTGCACCAGCTGGCCTACTCTCCTCTTACGTCTGTCACCATTTGTATGCTGGCCTCGTCAGCTGGAAAGAAGTAAGGCCGACCCCACTCAGCTCTACCCACTCATAGTACGTAGAATGCTGTGACACTAATCCAAGAAATCCTATGCATCCTCAGAAGGACCTCCACTAAACCGAGGAGGATGAAACTTCCAAAAGCTCTTCAAACATTTCCACCCTCAGCCAACAAAAGTGGCCCCACCCCCCGCTAATCTTCAACCACTGGCTCTATCGAAAAATCACCTGATATCCTATAAGCGTGAGCCGTCTGCTCTGGTGTACGGGAAACGGGAGATTGAGCTCCTTCCCTAGCTTGTAAAGTAGCTGGTGAAACTGGAATCAACCCTTCTGAGCCTAGGTACCAAACATGCTCAGAAAGTGTGCCAAGGTCCCCCGAATCTAGGGGTAGCATTAGGCCCCTCTAGTGCCTGCTCCCCAACCGGAGCTACTAGTGGCTCGTCAGCTGCTTTTATAGTAGCTGCTCTAGCTGTAGCATGTGCCCCTTCTTTATCTCTACCTCGGCCCAGGACTCTCGCGGCTCGAAGAGGGGGCACAGGTGTCTGCTCAGCTGATCTGGTAGTGCGTGTCCTTACCATCGGTTGGAGAGTATAAAGACAAAGGCCCAAACTCTGAAATTGACAAATTCGCACGATAAGGAATTAAAGAGGTGAAATTTTCCTAATAGTTCTGTAGCCTCTCGAAGATAAGTACAGACATCGTTGTACCGATTCACAAGAATCTACTAAATTTGCTCATGACTCGTAGAACCTATGAACCTAAGACTCTATCACCAACTTGTCACAACCAAATTCCACCATAGGATCATGATGACACCTAACCTCTAGAACTAGGTAAGCCAATCAATTATGAATTTTAATTCAATAAAGACAAGAAATAAATCAGAGTTTAATATAAATGCATGAATAAAGGTGATACAAGCCAACACAATGATAATACATAACCCATTTCTAGAACTAGGTAGTACAGAGTCACGAGCTCTAATTGAATATATTGAAATAACTCAAAATACAACACTGTTGGAATACATAATTGGCAATATAAATGTAAGGAAAGGACTCCGAGGGTCAACGACGATCAAAACAGCTCTACCTTGAAACCTTACGATCTTAGAAGCTTTCACTACTTGGGTTTGATACATCCAACACATGGATCTGCACAAAGATGTGTAAAAGTGTAGTATAATTACATCACGGTTGGTACTCAGTAAATATCATGACTAAAATCAGAAAGTAGTGACGAGGTTAAAGTAATGAGAAACTCACTAGACAAAATAATCTGTACAATAATTCAAAGACTAACAATAAAAGTTTAGCAGAATTCAATAGCAGTAACCTCATCAGTACAAGGGATAACAGTTCAATACAAGTAAAAGCTCAGTATCATCAACAATCATCACAAAGAAATTCACAAAAATAACAACTCGCGCCCACATTTTTATCACAACAATAATAGCCACCCGTATCGCTCCACCCTGCCTAATAATGTCACACTATCCACCCGTATTTCTCCACTGCGACCATATCATATTAGCCACCCATATTATTCCTCCTAGATAATATCACAACATTCACCCATATCGATCCCCCCAAATAGTATCATAATATCCATCTATGTCGCCCAATCTAGAATATATCGCAATATCCACCCATAATGCTTCGTCCAAAAAATATAACAATAGTCAACCGTTATAGCCACCCGAATGGCTCCACCTAATCAATAAAGTGAAATGCCCACCCTTATACTCTGCACATCAATAATCAAACCACACAACATGTCCACATGTGCCACAATATCACAAAAACAATGACACCAAAGGTTTATCATGATACAAGCTCACAACTTACCAGCAAAATTGTGACGATCCGATAGATCATTTTGAGTTCTAGCCCTTATTTCCATGTTCCGATACCTCTATTAGCTCCATAAAATATTTCTCGATTTGTGTGCACAGTCCGTGTCTTTCTCCGAAAAGATTTTATGTGAAAGTTTGAAGAAAACATGATTGTTGGCTTTAAAAATAACTTGAGTTGGCTATGGTCAATATTTTATGTAAACTACTTCGGATTAGACTTGGGCGTATTCCCATAATTTAATTCGGAAGTCCCTAACTTGATTTGACAAGATTTATCGAAACTAGTAACTAGAATGTTTAAATATTTCCTAGATTTAACCGTAGGTTGAATGTTTAAACTAGTAACTTGTGAATTTGGAAGTTCTTGAGTTTCTTTGAAAATTTCATGCATTTTGATGTCCGAATCATAGTTCTAGGTGTAATTTTGGTGTTTTGATCGCACCATCGAGTTCATATTATGTTATTACACTTGTGTGCATGTTTGGTTTAGAGCCTGAGGGGCTCAGGTGAGTTTCAGATATGCTATGGACCATTTGAACTTAGAAAAATTGCTGGTTTTGGCTATTTACTGATATCTTCGCGATCACGAAGCTACTCTCGCAATCGCGAAGAGGAGGTTGGGATAAATGTGGATTCCTTATACGTGAATGTGAGGATGCTGTCGCTAATGCGAACTAGTAGAGAAATTACCCTTATCGAAGGTGAACGCACTCACGCGAATGCGATGGGTTACGGGGTTCTACAAGGCAGGTTGGGAAATACTCTACGCGAATGCGAAGGTGTAACGACCTGGCCGGTCGTTCCGAGAGTTTAGCCCCGTTTTTCCCTTTTCTGCTTCATTATTCATTATTCAGCTCCATTATGTTGTGCCGGGTCGGTTGGCTCGGATTCAGAATGATTTTGGAGAGAAATGAGACACTTAGTCTCTTTAGTTGGTTAATTAGTTGGAAAAGTCAATCGGAAGTTGACTTATAGGTAAATGATCTCGGAATTTTATTTTATGGTTCGGATAGCTTCGTTAGGTGATTTGTGACTTAAGAGCGTGTTCAGAATGTGATTTGGAGGTCCGTGGTAGAATTAGGCTTGAATTGGCGAAAGTGGATTTTTGATAATTTTCGGTGTCGGTAGTGGAAAATTAGCTATCGGGGTCAGAATGGAATTCCAAAAGTTGGAATAGGTTGGTAGTGTGGTTTGTGTGAAAAATTTCAGGTCATTCGGACGTGGTTTGGTTGGTTTCGGCATCGTTGGCGAATTTCTGAAGTTTAGAAATCCTTAGGCTTGAATTTCAGGTTAATTTGGTGTTTTGAGGTTGTTTTGAGTGTTCGACTAAGTTCGGGTTATGTTATATGAGGTGTTGTTATATTTAGTTGAGACCTCGAGGGGCTCGGGATGATTTTGGATGGCCATCGGGGAGTTAGAACTTTGGAAATCTGTTGGTGCTGCTGCTTATGGTTTTCCGCACCTATGGAAGAGTGATCACCGATGCGGTTTGTGGCTGCAGATGCGGACTTTGTCCATGAGGAGAAGAACCGCAGATGCGTTGAATTGGACGCTTTTGCGGGACCGCAGGTGCGGTGCCTGGGACGCAGATGTTGTCCAGGGTGTTTAAGTGAAAACCGCAGGTGCGGTTTATGGGATCGCAAAAGCGGTTGTGCAGGTGCAGTGGAAGTGACCGCATATGCGATTTAGCTGGGCAGAACATATAAATTCAAGCCTTTGCGAAATTGGGTTATTTTTCTACCATTTTTATTCGTTCTTGGAGCTTTTTGAGGGATTTTAAAAAAGGATTCAAGGGTAAACACTTTGAGGTACTGTTTTTGGACCTAAAACTTGATTCTATGGTAATTTATAATTGATTAAGCATCAAATTTGTGGGATTTAAGGGTGAAAATTTGAGGGATTAGGGCTTGAAACTTGAGACTAAGAATTGGGTGATTGAGGGGTCAAACAAAGTTAGTTTTTGATGAATTTAGTATGTATGGACTCGTGAGAGGATAAGGATTCGGTTTTTGTGATTTTTATCGGATTCCGAGACATGGGCTCGGGGGTCGGGTTTGGCCAATTTAAGGGATTTTTGATGTAATTTGATAATTTTTGCGTGCGCTTTGTTCCTTTAGCATGTATTGATGATATAATTCTGATTTTGGATAGATTCGGGGCAATTTGAGGCCGAGTCGAGCGGCAAGGGCATCGCGGAGTAGACTTTCATCCGGTTTGAGGTAAGTAATGATTGTAAATCTTGTCCTGAGGGTATGAAACCCCGGATTTCACATCGTTTCACTATTTGAAGTGCCGCACATGCTGGATGACGAGCATGTGGCTTGCACCGTTGGGGATTGTGACTTGGTCCATCACGTAGCAACTGTTGAGTTGCGTATTTGACTGAAAAATATATGATATTTTGTGTTTTCAAAAGTATTACTATGTTTTGGGCCGAATGCCATATTTGGGCCTCGTTCCAAGTTGTTTGGACCCTTAGGGTCTTTTACTACTATTTCCTCACTGTTCTGATTTAAAAATATGTACTCAGTCATGCTATGTTTTACTGATTTCATACCTCAGTCTGATTTACTCCGTTTTGATGCATAAAATGATATTTTGGGCTGAGCATCCTGTTTTATCGATAGCTCAAGTGTCTTGAGAGGTTTCTGACTGAGTGAGGCCGAGGGCATGTGTTGTGAGGATATTATGGGATCGGGCTGCGCGCCGCAACATGTTGTTACCGATTCATGATTGTGTGAGGCCGAGGGCCTGATCTATTTATGCCACGAGGTGGCTTGATGTTTTTACTGATCTATGATTATGTGAGGCCGAGGGCTTGATTGATTATGCCGCGAGATGGCTTGTTATAGTGCTTGGGCTGTAGGATCCCCTTCCGAGTCTGTACACCCCCAGTGAGCGCGGGTACCCTGAGTGAGTGATATGATGTTGCCTGAGGGGATGATTACGAGGGATTGGTAAGGTTTCCCGAGGGGGTGATTCCGAGTGATGTTATGCCCTAGAGGCGGTTTATGATACATGTTTTTGCCCGAGAGGCTATTTATGATTTTCATCACTTTTACTCTAAATTTCATTTAAACTCTTTTGAAACTGTTGGAAAATATCTTCAAATGATTTTTACTGAAATTTGGTTTTAAGCGTGAGGATTTGACTTATATACTTTTATGAAGACATGCTGTACTTACTGTGATTTCATGATATGGATTTATGTGTTTCTTACTGCTCAGTCTTTATTTACATATATTACTTACTGAGTTGGCTTACTCACATTACTCCCTGCACCTTGTGTGCAGATCTAGGGAATTCTGGACGTGATAGCGAGCACTGATTCTTCTATCAGTCGCGGATACTCGGAGTCGTCAAGGTAGTTGCATGGTGATCGCATCCTTGCTCCTCTCCCTCTTATCTTCCTTAGACTTTATTAGTGTTTTCTAGACTGTGATAATCCTATTTGCTTTCAGATAGTCCTTAGTAGACGCTCGTGACTTGTGACACCCCGATATCGGGCTTTTTATTTGTTTTCCGCACTTGTTATTTAGACTTATGTTACGAAGTTTTATTAATTAATGGTTTAAAACCACCTTTATTATGAAGTGTCGAATTATTCTTAAAATGTGTCGGCTGGCCTAGTTCCATGATAGGCACCATCACGACCGGGTGGTTTGGGGTCGTGACATAAGGCCAGGGGGCGAGGTCATCACAATCTTGGAGTGTGTCTCGTGAGCGCGAAGGCCATTTGGGCCGCTGTGCATGGCGATCGCATCAGGCGAGCACAAAGAACACTTGACGCCCAGTGATTAATCTTCTAAAAATCAGGATAATTCTCATTTTTTACCATTTACAAGTTTGAGCTCGGCCTAGAGGCGATCTTGAAGTGATTTTTCATCCCAACTTCATAGGTTAGTAGATTTTAACTTGTTTCCTTACATTTCCATAAACATCCATCGATTTTTAACCTTTCATTTATGCTTTTTCATGGTAGAAATTAGGGATTCAGGTAGAAATTGGGGATTTTGAGAAAATGAGATCTAGACCTCAAATTGAGGTCGAATTTTGAAACTAATCACATATCTGGGCTTAGGGGAGATTTGGTCAGAATCTCGGGTTTTGACCAAGTGGGCTCGGAGTTTACTTTTGTTTGTTTTTTCCAAATTCATTAAAGATTGAATCTTTTTCACTTGTGGGCAGTTTCTAAATGTTATTTTGAATTGTTTGAACTATATTTGGTTTTTTGATTGGTTTGGAAGCTAAATTGTAGAGGAAAAGCCGCAATTGAGCATTGATTTGGTTGCGAAGTGGGGTAAGTGTAATGGTCAACCGGGACTTGAGGGATTAGGACTTGTTGGTATTATATATGTAAGAAGACGAGTATCTATGCGTTGTAATTAGGTTAAAGCATACAGGTGGAAATTATTTCTTTGTATTATAATGTTTCGATGATTATGTTTCCCATGCTTAGGTTAGACTAACACTCTTTTTAATCATTTGTTTCGTATTTATTGATTATTTCAAAGATGTTGGATATTTAAAACGTTGAGTTTGATATCGTGGAACTATAATTGAAGTGAAATTGTTCCATGCCTTGTATTATTGTTGGAATTTGCATTGTTGCTTGCTGAGGAAAAGAGAAAAGCACGAAGGGTGTTGCCTTGCCTTATTTGCATTCATTAAAATATATTGAGAGATGTTGAGTGTAAAAGCACGATGCTTGATGCCGTGCCGGTAAGTAAAAGCACGAAGGGTGATGTCGTGCCATCATCATTTCATTGCCTTTTGTTTGATTTCTGGTTTTGGTGATTTACTTGGTTATACTGTTGTTTATTTCGGAAGATGGTATTTTTGTGATTCGTACTTGTAGTTTTTAATGATATCTCCCCTTTCGCATGTCCCCTCCCCGTTAATATTTTGTTGTTCTACTTGTTATTTTGCTGCTTTATATATATTTGTACATGGTTTTTACATAGGTGTCTTGTCATAGCCTCGTCGCTACCTCACCGAGGTTAGGCTCAACACTTATGGAGTATATTGGGTCGGTTGTACTTATACTATACTTATGCACTTCTTATGCAAATACTGGTATTGGTCCCGGTGGTGCTTAGAGGTGCGTCTGCTACGATTACAGTGCTTTGGAGACTTGAGGTAGATCTGTTAGCATTCGTAGATCTTATAGTCCCCTTACATTTCCTATCATTACTGTTTATCTCTTTCGAACAATTGTATTTATTTCAACTATGATTGTATACTTTTAGTTCCTCATGTACTTGTTATTAGGGATTTCTAGGAGTAGCTAGTATCATGTTTCTTATATTCACAATGTGTTAAATTCGGAGTTCATTTCTCATTAAATATCGTTACTTTGTTTTAATTGTTAAAAATTGGTTAATTGATTTATTCACATCGGGTTTCCTAGCAAGTAGATGTTAGGCGCTATCACGGCCCCGAGGTTGGAAATTTTGGGTACAAGTTGGTATTAGACCACTAGGTTTCTCAGGTCTCATGATTCCTGAGCAAGCTTAGTAGAGTTCGGAGGATCGGTACAAAGACGTCTGTACTTATCTTCAAGAGGCTATGGAGTTTTAGGAAAATTTCACTTCTTCTTTTCGTATCGTCATACTTTTATTCTATCATTGATTTTTGAATCATTCCATTCTTGTTCTCTCCTAGATGACGAGAACACGCATAGCATCTACAGCCGAGCCAAAGCTGGAGCCCCATGTTGCCTCCACTACCAGGGGTAGAGGCCGAGGTAGAGCTCATGCAGAAACACCCAGTATGAAGCCTTAGATTGCTCATGAGGAGGAGATCCCATCTCATACTGCACCATACGAAACCGCTCATGTCTTGGAGGGATTTATAGTCTCTCCCGTGCTTCAGGATGCTCTAGGCCTTTTAGTAGGCCTTACGGAGAGTGTGGCCCAGACTGATGCATTTCCGGTGGCACCAACTGTCTCTCAATCTGGGGGGAGGAGAAAAAACTCCTTCTACTCTCACTCTAAAGTAGATGTCCTCATATATTAAGTTCCAACAGTTCAGCTAGTTGGGGTAGTTTAGCCTATAGCTGCTGCACAGACTGGAAAGAGACCCGCGATGTGTTCGGAGGGATTGATGAGGTTGAATAAGTTCACAAAGCTTTTCCATATTCTCTTCAGTGGTGCACTATCTGAGGACCCACATGATTATTTGGACTGTTGCTTCAAGGTGCTAAGAAATATGGGTATTCTTGAGTCTAATGGAGTAGACTTATAGTGTTTCAGATGATCGGTTCGTCCAAAAGATGGTGGCAGGATCATGTGCGGAGCAGACCAACTAGTTCACCTCCAACACTTGGGAGCAGTTTTCATAGCTTTTTCCGGAAAAGTTCATTCATTTCACTCTGTGGGAGGAGTACCGCAAGTAGTTCGAGCTCCTTCAGCAGGGTTGTTACCCAGTATGAGACTCAATTTTTGGACCTAGCTTGCTAGACAGTTATCTTACTCCCTACTAAGAGGGAGGGAGTGAGGGGATACATTGATGGACTTACTTTACAAATGGCCAAGGAGACCGGGGGTGATATTTCATGTTAGAGGCCGTAGAGATTTCTAGACGGATCGAGATGATTGGTGGTCAGAGAAGGGAAGTTGTATCCGAGAAGAGGCCTCATCATTCTTGTAGTTTATGTGGTGCCTCGTCTGAAGGTAAGCGTTAATTTGGTAGAGTCTATCCATCCAGGCTCTTTCTGTCAGCACTTCAGGCATCCCACGATTCTTCGGGTGGTTGTGGTTCTTATGGGCGTCATCCTAAGAAGCTAACATACATTGCACCTTCAAATCCTACTAGTGCACCTCCGATCCAGAGTTCTTAGAGTGGTTATCTAGGTCGACAAGGCCAGTTCCAGGGTCAGCAGTCACAACAGCCAAGGGCTTGTTATACTTGTGGAGATCCGATGCACGTTGCTAGATTTTACTATAGAGGGAGTCATGCCACAACAGAGTTCTCGTGCCATGGTTCCGGCACCGGGTTCTTCACCGCCCGCTCAGCCAGTTAGAGGTAGAGGTCAGGCTTCTAGAGGTAGAGGTAAGGCTTTTAGAGGTGGAGGTCAAGACATTAGAGGTGGAGGCCAGCAAGTTACAGGCCTCAGAGAGGCGGAGGTCAGAGTGGTGGAGAATAGCCCCATTTTATGCATTTCCATCTAGACATGAGGCAGAGTCATCTGATGCCGTTGTTGACGACCAATTTTGACCCTCCCTTTTGAAGTTACTTTATTTATACTTAATGATTTGCAATATTTACAGTTTTGAGATTATTAAAATAACCTTTATATATATTACATAGGCTTTATAATTAATTTAATAAATTATTCCTAATTTTTAGTTAATTAGCTTACTATATTAATAACTCGAAATTAATGCCAACAATGTATTTTTACAAATAATTATTTAATTACAATAATTAGTACTGCATTTGATAATTTTAATTTTTACTACATTTATTGAAATTAATTAAGTTTATTTAAATTAATTTCAAAGGGATTAAAATCTAAAAGGCTACAATTGCAATTTCTTAGTTAAATACAAAGTGGCTATTTGAAGTGTGGCTAGAATTCATGGTTTAACACGTTATATGCCTTATATTTTATGTGCGTTAATGATAAAAATACACTTTTTATGTGCATAATGGAGTCTATTTCATGTGTAGGTGCATTGGAGATGGAAACCGAGCTAAATGGAAGCATGAACGTCGAAAATACGCTCAAGAGTCGAAAAGGATTGACCCGGGCTATAGCCGGGCATTTTGACCTTAAAGCCAGGCCAACCCGGGCGTTAGTGGGGAATTTGGCCCCTAAAGCCAGGCTGACCCTGGTGTTAGTGGGGCGTTTGGCCCCTAACGCCAGGTCTGCCCTGGCTTTAAGGGGGCGTGTGAGCCCAAACGCTTGGGTCCCGAGGTCCGGTTAATTCCGACTTTTAAAGGTTTTAAGTGTTTCCCGGTTGGAATAGAAGTCTCCTACACAGCTAGGGTTTATCCCAAACATATAAATAGACCCAAAAACACAACTTGAAGGGGGAGAGAAGCCATTGAAGTAAAGAACAACGTGTGGATTACTGCAAACATTGATTTTCATAGCTTTTACTTACTATTTTGTAATTCAATTATGCAAGTTATTTTAGAACTGGTTGTTACGAATATGAGTAGCTAAGTTTCTTATTCTAGGGTTCTGGTGGAACACGTTGGGGGATAAACTTATGGTGATATTAATATAGTTTGGTTGATTATTCATCTCTATTTGTTCAATTACGTTCTTGTTGTAGTTAATTGAATGGCCATCAATTAGCTGTGACTATTTAATATGTATCTACTTGAGAGAGAGTGCATATTTAGGTAATTGTTTGAACAACACCACTCCCAGAGTATAGACGAAAGTCATAAACAAGGGTTTAGAAGTTGGATTAGAAGTAACGATACTTCGGGTGCAATCTAAAGTGATATGTAAAGCAATCTAGCTAGCGTAACTTGAGAGAGTGCGTCTGTAAATTATCATAATTACTTGAGAGAGATTTATGGTAGATAGAGNCTTTATCATAATTATTTACAACACATTTTTAGTTATTATTATTGTTAGTAGAATTCGTAAAACATCATCAATTTTTATTCAAAAAGTCTTGAGAGAATGGATTGAGTAAAAGTTGCGTATTCTAACGACTTGATTGATACGTTTATTCCCTGTGGGATCGACTCTGGGCATAATACCTCGGATTATATTTGCAACGCCCGTTTAGTCTTTTATTAGACATAGTTGAGCATGATCAAATTTTGGCGCTGTTGCCGGGGAATAACGGTGCATGTATAGAAACTCATCGAGGACTGGTGAAGTATTTGAAGCCTTATCAGACCCCGAGAAAGTTTTCAAAGCCCTAAATCGGACCAACCGGAAAAGTAAACATCAACCACAAATTGAACAAATTGAAACCTACATGGAAGATCCACATAACCGTAACAATAATGGGGATGATGTGGTAGACCCAGTCACGCAATTAGGGGCAAAGTCTCCCTTATATGACTTGGCACAACCCACAGCTGAGAATTTGGCCACCGCAATACTGGTCCCTCAGATTCCGGCCGAGTCCTTCCAGATAACAACTAATATGCTGCACTTATTGCAGAAAAAAGGGCTATTCTCAGGGTCATACATCGAAGACCCCCAATAGCATTTGAAAAACTTCCTATTAATTTGCAAAACTAAGAGAGAGCCTAACGTCACTCAGGAGGCAATAAAACTGTTGTTGTTCCATTCTCAGTGACTGGCGCTGCCTAGACTTAGCTAAACTCACTCCTCATCAATTCCATTACCACATGAGAGGAGTTAGTCAAACAGTTTGTGAACAAGTTTCATCCACCCAACAAGACTGCTCAACAAATTGATGAAATCTTGAGCTTTAGACAGAAACCAGTTGAAACACTGCAAGAGACATGGGAACGATTTAAGGGGATGCTGGTTATCTGTCCACATCATGGTATTCCAGAGTAAATTTTGGGGCATCGTTTTTATATGGGTTTGGCTGATACTGTTAAAGCAAATGTTGATGTTTCGGCTGGTGGATCATTCTTAAGCAAAACGTGGAGAGGGAGTCAAATCTTACTTGATAAAATGGCACAGAATTCAGGATGGACAACAAGGAATGCACCCATTACTCT
>ML388973.1:5524-43981 GCA_005239525.1 Nicotiana knightiana
CTACGAGCAATATTAACCTCGTCAATCAATAAACCTGATTAGAAGATTTAGGTCGAAAACTCAACGTGATTGTTTAACAACCCATAACTCTAGAATATCAATTTACCTTGAATTCGTCTTTAAGTTAGTTGTCTATTTAATCTTTTGATTTACTATTTTAGATTAATTCTAGTTAAATATTTGTTTGAGTTTAGTTTAGTGGATAGTTAATCACAAGTCCCTGTGGGTACGATATCTGGACCTAAAATCCTATATTACTTGTCGACCACGTACACTTGCGTGTGCATTGGGAAATCAACCAACAGTAACCTCTATCTTTTTGTCTCGAACATGTTCTACAATTTGTTCACTTATAAAATTTGATGTATCATGCTTCTGATCTGATTTTATTGCATCAACTGAGCATTCATGGTTGTTATGATATTTTATCACCCTGAAAAGTGTGGAATTTTTTATTCTGGTAGCACGCACAATCCAACCACATTGATCCTCAATGCATTTCAACTCATATCTCTTTGAACATGATCTAATAGCTGTGAATTCAACCTTTTGGGTTATCTCGAAGCTGTAGAAAAATTTAGTCATATTTTCCTTGTTCTCAAAAATTGATCCTACTCTTACTTCCTCAGGCAGTGCATCATGCCTAAGTATTTTACATGGTGGAGATTCTTTCAGCTTTCCCTCACTCTTTTTCTTGATTTCTTAGAGGCAATAGAAGTTTCAGTAATTCCATCAATTGTATCTGATGTTACCGGTATTAATTCCATATTTTCTTCATCTTCGTTGTTGCTTATCATTGCAGAAGGTANCCTTCTTCTTCTTGCTCATTCACAAACTGGTATGAATTTATTGGAGGAGGGGGTGATTGTTTTAGCATCCTATATTCTGAAGCAGATGTAATATTAGAAAGTTGTTGCTCGTTGTCTACTACCACTATTGGTTGCCCTAGATCATGTTGATAATCACCAAATTGTTCTGAAGCTGCTATACTGTCAAAAGATTGGTTGAATGTTGCAGAACATTGTATTTTTTCGACGACAAAATGACAATTCTTGTAGACTGAATCAATTGTGAGCAAATGTATACAAGTACTGAGTTCTTCATCTGAAGTTACAAGCATATCTTTGCTTGTATTTAGTTTGATATCAAACCATATCTTTACAGAATATCCGCTTGAATCAATATTTGTAACTTCACTAATTTTTTTCAGGAAAGAATTGAATGATACTTGTATATTAATAAGAACAAGCTTTGTATCATGATCCAAGTATTTAAAGTCAGTAGTCCACCTCCCATTGAAATTAAGTACAATGCAAACTGAACTCATCCTAGAGAAGCATGTTTAGTGTCAAGTATTAACATAAGAATTTAATTATAAAAAAAAGTTGAAGCTTGAGCAAATGAACAATAGAACAAAGCTCATGAAAAAGCTGATTAATGTAGGACAAAAGTTAAGCAAAAAATATATTTAACTTGAGCATGCAGGAGAAAATTACATAGTACAGGAGAAAATCTTCAGCACATTCAGTGTTGAAGTATTAGAAAATAAACTAAAAAACTTCAGAATATTTGTGCTGAGGTTTTTCATGACAAATCTATTGTATCCAGGAGAAAAACTTCAGCACATTCAGTGCTGAAGTATTAGAAAATAAACTAAAAAACTTCAGCATATTTGTGCTGAGGTTTTTCATGACAAATCTATTGTATCCAGGAGAAACACTTCAGCACATTCGGTGCTGAAGTATTAGAAAATAAACTAAAAAACTTCAGCATATTTGTGCTGAGGTTTTTCATGACAAATCTATTGTATCCAGGAGAAACACTTCAGCACATTCGGTGCTGAAGTATTAGAAAATAAACTAAAAAACTTCAGCATATTTGTGCTGAGGTTTTTCATGACAAATCTATTGTATCCAGGAGAAACACTTCAGCACATTCGGTGCTGAAGTATTAGAAAATGAACTAAAAAACTTCAGCATATTTGTGCTGAGGTTTTTCGAAAAGGTCATGACAAATCTATTGAATCCACGAGAAAAACTTCAGAACATTCAGTGCTGAAGTATTAGAAAATGAACTAAAAAATTTCAGCATATTTGTGCTGAGGTTTTTCGAAAAGGTCATGACTAATCTATTGTATCCAGGAGAAAAACTTCAGCACATTCAGTGCTGAAGTATTAGCAAATGAACTAAAAACTTCAGCATATTGTGCTGAGGTTTTGGAAAAGGTCATGACAAAACTATTGTATCCATGAGAAAACTTCAGCATCTGAATGTGCTGAAGTCTTAGCAAATAATCTAAAAAACTTCAGCACAAGATGCTTTGAATGTTTTTTTGCACTTTTCTTAATATTATTTTTCTATAAAGTCAAAAAATACCTTAATTAAAGAAGAAGTTTTTGAAAAAACTCATCAAAAAACTATAGAATATAGTACATAACTTAAGCATATTATTAGTGCTGAAGTTTAGCCAAAAAAACAAATTGTTTAGCAAATAAAGCAAAAAATTCACCCTAAATTTTTTCTAAATAAACCAAAACTTTAGCAAAAACTACAGCATGTTATGCAGTCCAAAACTACAGCATCTCAGGTATCATGAACATCAGTCAGATTCGAAAATTTACAATTTGAAATTTTGAATTTGAGTCTGGTTCAAATTTCTGGTTTGGGAGAGGAGATCTGAGAAGAGACGGAGTGATGGAGGAGGATCGGTGAAGTGTTTTGTGCGTGAATCAAATATGAGAAGAGACAGAGTGTTTTGTGCGTGATTCAAATATGAGAAGAGATGAAGGTGCGTGATTTTTATATGTTATGTCAGGGGTAGAATGATCATATTAGTGCGGATTTTTTGTCAGCTGGCTACCAGATCAATATTTTTTTAAAATAGGGTATAGGTTAAAAGGTGGCTGTTATGTAGGGTATGGTCGCAAATGGCTCGACTTCTTGAGTCGCTCAGAGTGAGGTATTTGCATCTATACCAACTTTTTTGGTCACGTTTTAATTTATACCCGCTTTGCAAAATAAATTGCAAGCGTACCCGCTTTTTGCCTAAACTTCAGACATACGGGCCTCAAGTAGCAAAGGCAATCACGCAAACTTCAATATTTTAGTAGACGGCTAAACTTAAGCATTCTATTAGCTGATATTTTGTTCTCTATTTGTTGAACTTCAATATGTTTTAGCTGAAGTTTTGTCCTGGATTGAATAGTTTTGTCGTAAAGCTTTTTCAAAAATTTCAGCAGAAGATGCTGAAGTTATTTAGTTCATTTGTAAAACTTCAGCTCTAAATAAGCTGAAGTTTTGTTCCGGATTCATTAGTTTTGTCGTAAAGCTTTTTCAAAATACTTCAGCAGAAGATGTTGAAGTAATTTAGTTCATTTGTAAAAACTTCAGCTACATGTTTTAGCTGAAGTTTTGTTCTATATTTGCTGAACTTCAGGATTTTTTATCTGAAGCTTTGTTATGTTGGTGATGAACTTCAGGACTGAAGTTTGTTTTGTATTTGCTGAACTTCAGCATTCTAGGAGCTGAAGTTTTTGTTTATATTTGTTGAACTTCAGCATTCTTAACTTTATTTGTTTGGAAGTTATTAAGTTGGTCGAAGTACATAAGCAGCAAACATTAATCTTCAGCAGAAAGTTCATCCCTCTGAACTGAAGTTTCATAGAAGCACCAACAACAGCAGAAGAAAGAAGAAAGAAGAAAGAAGAAGAAGAAGAAAACGAATGAGGAGAAGGAGGAGGAGAAAGGGGGCTGAAGTTGTTTAAAAAGTGGGTACAAATTAAATTTTTTTTAAAAAAATGGGTATAGATTAAATGGGGGCAACCAAATAGGGCGCCCCGCGCAATTTTTACCTCAGAGTTGTTGCCTGAGCAATTTTTTTTTCTTACTTGCTTACATAATACATAATAATACTCCTCCGTTCACTTGTCCACTATACTTAAAATATATTTTCACTTTTATTTGTCCACTTAAGCAAATCAAGAGAAAGACAAACTTTTTCCTTATTTTACCTTTATCATTTATTACTCATTTCCAAAATTATTTCCCAAAACTCTTTGAAATACTATCATTATGAAGGGTTATAAGTAAAATATATCCTACAACTATTGTTTTTTATGGGGTGTGAAAAGTCCAAAATGGACAATTAAAAGTGAACAGAGGAAGTAGTAAGACATATAAAGACATTAATGGCAAGAGTCCTCCTATTTAACATTGTCTCGAGGTGAAACTTTGAGAATGAAGTGTCATTTTCATATGAACACCTTATTCATAGTAATAGACCTTCACGAATACGATCAAATCTCTCTATTACATTTTATTTCGATATTATATTGAATAATTATATAATCGATAATTAATTTTTTTAATGTTACATATAAAAGATAGGAAAATCATTCAAATTTAAATACTCAAAAGATATATAAATTTTACTAGTTAAATATTAAAGAAAAGAAACACATTATTTATAAATTTGTAACTAAATGTACATGATTTAAACTCCAAAGCATACATTTAAAGCTACTAGAAGATTATATTATTTTAAGATTAATGGAAAAAATCTATAATTATAGCTTGTTTTGTAGATTTTAGTCTCTGACAAGCAATATAACGCGTCAATTAGCGAAGATTTGTGTCCAAGCTTCCATAAAAAACATGTCTAATAGGTCTCCTTGACGGCAATCTAATGGGTTAACAGTTGAATCTCCTATCTCGGTCCAAATAGAAAAGATTGAGGTTAAAATCTTTAAACTGATTATTGGTGATCTTATTAGAGATTCTGCATGGATGTTATACATTGGTAATTTTATAAAGATCATACTGATAGATGTTGCTTTTATAGGTAAAGTGTTATTATAGAGAGGTAATATATAACATAAAAAATCGATTTCAAAAATATTTGATTTTTTTTAGTGAATGATTATTATATGAGAATGATGTTATAGATATATCTCACTGTACTTAAAGGAAAAGAACATATAAAACAATTTTATTTTTAGTGTATTTTATGAAGTATGCAAAATTAGCTTTTTAAAAAATATATTACTCGGCACAGTAATGTTTAGTTGTATCTCCATATATATTCACTATCTGTGAGTAACATTCACAAAAGTATCAATAGAGTATTAGTTCCAGCGCATATCCAAACAGTTTAATAATAACATTAAGTAATAGATTATATTTATTTCGACAATAATTCATGTTGCATTTCTTGATTAAGAGATGTGCTTGCATTTGTACAATTCTCGAACCTTCAAGAAATATAGATGCTTTATCTCTTAATGTATTTAATATGTAACTATCTGATGTTGAATATTGAAAAATCAGCTATTATTGGAATATTGAAAGATTGACATATTACGTATAAAATAAAAATGTAAGTGAATTACCTAAATTGACAGAAAGAAAACAATTTTTGGTAAATTATTAGTTAAATGTGTTTAGTTAAATCACAATGGCTATAAAATTAAAATTCAAGATAACTAAAGGAGCCGGAGGTCGTTTGGTGGGAGGTATTAAAAAAAATAATGCAAGTAATAGTGTAGGCATATGAATTTTATTAAATTAAATTCATAAAATAATTTAGATTTTTATTGGTCCAAATAAATATTAGGGGCTAATATAATGGAATTATATATATAAGTCCAATATATAAGGGTAAAATAAATGAGTCTTAATTCATTGGGCTAGCCCGTTTAATACAAGTGATGAGCCCACTTCGTTAAGCCCAAGATGTCATCTTCCTAAAGCCCCAGTTTGGTGCCACGTATCAAATGATGTGGCACGTCAAGTCAAACGAAAGAGCCAATGAGATCATGCTACGTGTCAAAATGACAAGGCATGCCAAGTCAAATTACAGAGCCAATAAAACCGCGCCACGTATGCGAGTGACATGTTCTGGCCAATCAGATACGGTCGTGTCACACTTCAATTTGATTGGTCAGAAAGAGTTTGTTCTTATCACAACTCCTCCTTTCCACAACTATAAATAGAGATCTTCATAACCCAGAAAAGACACCAGAAGTTATAACAAGAAGCAAGAGGGAGCTCGTAGATCAAACGCCGCAAATTTCTCTATAAGTTTCAAGCTTCAAGAAATCAAGTTCAAGTTCAAGAAATCAAGCTCCAGCTTAAGGACGAAGAACAAATCAAGGTCAAGGTCAAGGTCAAGCAATCAAGCGCAAGCTCAAGAACAAGATCATCGTTCGTGGCGACAACCACTTATTCAAGATCAAGCTCAAAGGCCCTTGAATTTATTTACTATTGAAAAGAAGAATCAGAGGATTTATAGAGATTGTAACACTCAAATACTTGAAATAAAATATTACGACTGGTGCAATATTTTTCAGTCTCGCTTATATTTTCTCGACGCAATTTATTGTCTACGAATTCTGGCACCCTCAGTGGTACAATCTCTACCTCTCATATCAACTTTTCAATCACCAAAGTTCAAGAACAACGAAATGACTTCCAAGAAAATCAACTCCAGTTCAACTTCCGCCAAGACTGCTAATTCCAGGTTCTATGCTGATGTGAAAAACATACTCAAAGTTACCTTTGGAAGCTTTGGACCAGTTACGAGGAGCAAAGCAAGATCGTTAGGACAACAAGCATTCCAAGTGCCGTCCCTATCTACCCCTGTTTTCGGATCTTCATCCTCAAAAGGAGCAAGATCTTCCACAAATGCACCCGAAGGAGGAAGCGATGTTGCTGAAAAG
This sequence comes from Nicotiana knightiana, assembly GCA_005239525.1. NCBI lineage: Eukaryota > Viridiplantae > Streptophyta > Magnoliopsida > Solanales > Solanaceae > Nicotiana > Nicotiana knightiana. The sequence goes on from ML388973.1 coordinate 12,241, forward strand.
ATCAAGAAAACTCTTGCTCTACTTGACCTCTCCGGATCCAATCACTCTGATGTGAAGGAAGACGATGAGGCTTCAAATTATGGATCCTTCCCACTTACACCACACGTGAGCCAATCAAGGATCAAACTGTGTGAAAATCCATGCTACAATCATGCAATCAATGGTGACAAATGCTTCATCTGTAGAGGAGCAGTTGGCAAACTTGGCGGAAGCAATCGTTGGCTTGACCAAGTGCATACAAAATCAAGATGCTAGAATCGACAAACTAACAGACAGGGTGGGAATCTTGATGGAAGAATAATCCACCCATGCACCTGGAAAACTCCCAAAAGTTCAAGAGATTAATCCTCCCCCACGACAAGTTGCATCCACTAAGAAAATTTCAGTCTCTTTGGAATGGATGATTCCAATCAATCAACTAAAGAAGTTTATTGAAGTGACTATAGAAAATAAATATGAAGTCGCTTCCAAGTCCTCCTTTACCTACGCAAAGTCGTACATTTCAAGGATTGATATGTTGAAGATGCATGTTGGCTATCAACCTCAAAAATTTCAACAGTTTTATGGCAAAGGCAATCCAAAGGAACATGTGGCGCACTTCGTTGAGACATACAACAATGCTGGGACTTATGGAGATTACCTCGTCAAGCAGATTGTCCGCTCATTAAAGAAAATGCTTTTGATTGGTACACGGACCTCAAGGTTGTATCTGTTGATAGTTGGGATCAACTAGAGCAAGAATTCCTCAATCACTTTTATAGCACAAGGCGTACTGTGAGTATGATATAACTCACAAGTACTCGTCAACGGAAGAGTGAACCAGTTATCGTCTTTATAAATCGTTGGAGGAATGCAAGCCTCAACTGTAAAGACAGGCTTAGTGAAGCTTCTGCCATAAAGATATGCATCCAAGGTATGCATTGGGTATTGCGCTACATCTTGCAAGGTATCAAGCCTAGCACATTTGAAGAACTTGCAACTCATGCCCATGACATGGAATTGAGCATGGCCTCTGCTGGAAATGAAAGGCTACACATCTATGAACCTCGCAAAGGGAACGACAAGCAAAAATTTAGAAAATGAAGCAAGTTTGTACCAAGATCTAAAAATAAAGAAGCTATGAATGTCAACACATCACCTGTGAAGTTCACGACGAAGGTGAGCAAGAAGCAGAATATGAAATCCACTTCGTTTCAAGATAAGCCAAGTAGAAAGTTGACTCTAAGAGAAATACAAGAGAATGAGTACCCATTTCTGGATTTTGATATGCCAGCTATCTTTGAAGAACTTCTCGAGTTAAATGTCATTAAGCTTCCGGAGATGAAGCGACCAAATGAAGCTGGGAAAATCGATGACCCAATTTACTGCAAATAACATCGACTTGTGAGACACCCTCTGGAGAAGTGCTTTATCTTCAAGGACAAAGTTATGGACTTAGATTGTGAAAAGAATATCGTGCTTGAAGATGATAAAGCAAGCGCAAACCAAGTCTCTATCATATTTGGCTCATTCAATCCAGACGAATTATGTAGTTCTAAAGAAAGTAAAGATGAAGAATTACTGGAGAAATACAAAGTTGAAGACGGTCAACCTGAGGATGATGAATGTTGGACGTTAGTGACTCGTCGTAGGCGCCACAAAAGGAGCCCACGAAAAGGATCAATGGAACAACCAACGAGGAAAATAATGGTGAAAAGACCTAGGAGATGGAACCCAATAAGCATGTAAAGAAAGCGAAAGTGGAGGTGAACTACCCTCAAAAGCCACGACATCCAGTGACCTTGGAGGAGTTTTTACCAAGTTGGTTCCGCACGAAGATTTCCCATGGGGGTATTGATGCCTCTTGTTGCCATAGTGACGAAGGGAAAGAAATGAGTGATGACCTACCATTGGCACCATCTTTGGAAAATCCTATCGAGTCCACTCCTCAAGAAGTTAATGCTTGTGAGGAAAAAGTCACGTTCACAAATGACGACCTTCTGCTAGCTGACACTTCTCATAACCGCCCATTGTACCTAGTTGGCTACATGTGTGATGAAAGGGTGAATCGAATTTTCGTTGATGGAGGATCCTTAGTGAACATTTTGCCAATTTGCACTGTGAAAGAACTTGGTATTCCCATGAATGAACTCTCAGAAAGTCGTGTGATGATCCAAGGATTCGACCAAGGGGGGCAAAGATCCATAGGCGCGATCAGGCTGGGAATCACCATTGAAGATATGAAATCAAGTTCATGGTTGTATGTGATCGATGCGAAGACTTCATACAATGTCTTGCTTGGAAGGCCTTGGATACATGAGAATAAATTAGTTCTGTCTACCGACCATCAATGTTTAAAATACTACGAGGGTGAAGTCGAGAGGAAAATAGTTGCTGATGATGTGCCATTCACCGAGGCAGAGTCACACTTCGCCGATGCAAAGTTCTACTTGAAGAACCACATTGTGAAAAAGCTAAAAGTTGATGATGGAATGAAAAGCAAGAATGACGAGCCCACAACTAAAAGAGCTGAGATGACTATTGGTAAAGCCAAAGCTGTTACTGAGTAGGTACAACCCAACGTGAATAGATCTCATAGAGGGGATATTGCGTCTTATGGCAAGAAAGTCAGTCTTGTGCTCCAATAAGTTCCTAAAAGGAAGAAATAAGAAGGTGAATCATCTAATCTCCAAACTAACATGCTAAGGAGTTAACTCTTCCGGTAAAACAAATTGAGGTAGTACAGTTGTCTTCGAAGCCACTTGCAGGGTTTGTAGCCCAAAATTGTCTGCAGAAAGTGGTACTCACTACAAAGCGGACAGATGAAGGTTTTGATCCTAACGCTTACAAGCTATTTGCAAAGGTTGGATACAATCCCAATGAGCCCTCAAAGTTAGGGAAGCTCTCATCAGAAGCTGTAGCGAGGCAACCATGTGAAGGTTTGGGATACAAGCAACCATCACCGGTGCGCATCTCAATAAGAAGGGCGAGTAGCAATTATATCATTGTAGAAGATGAATATGTCGCTTCTAACATGCCTTCCGTCTTTGACCGACTTGGAAAATCAACTTTGAGAATTTCCGTATTTGAGAGATTGGGTCCGTTAAAGAAGGGGAATAAGTTCCAGAGAAATTATCGAAATACAAGAACACCCGCTTCGCCCAAAATTCAGAAGATCTCTAAAAATTTCCAAAGTTTGGTTCCTTCTAGAATGAAGCAACAAACAAAAGTCATGGTTTCGTATGATGAACCACTGAAGGTGAAGCCATACACTATGGTCTATACTAAAGAATGTTATGAAGACGAAGAAAGTGTGGGATCTTCGTATCATGTTACTGCACAAAGCGAGTATGGTGTTTTATCTCTGATGGAGGATGATGAGAAATTAGACGATGTTTCACCATGTTATCACATATCCTTCAATGATGGGGACCCTTAAGAAGATGAAGATACAAAAGATGCCCCCTCAGAACTTGAATAAGGGGTGAAGGCAACATTTGATTCCTTAAAAGAAGTTAACCTTGACACTGATGAAGAACCAAAACCCATCTACCTAAGTGCTTTACTAGAATTTGATGAAGAAAGCACTTATGTTGAATTTCTCAAGGAGTTTAGGGATGTATTTGATTGGAGTTACAAAGAAATTCCTGTATGGGACCCTAAAGTGGCAGTCCATCACCTTGCGGTCAAGAATGGCGCTCGTCCTGTTAAGCAAGCTCAAAGGCGTTTTAGGCCGGACTTGGTTCCCCTGATTGAAATCGAAGTTAACAAACTCATTGAAGCTGGATTTATTCGGGAAGTTAAGTATCCAATGTGGGTCTCAAGTATTGTCCCTGTAAAGAAGAAGAATGTCCAGATTCGAGTGTGCGTCAACTTCAGGTATCTCAACAATGCGTATCCCAAAGATGATATACCGCTTCTTATTCCAGAGTTGATGATCGATGCTATTACTGGGTATGAGGCAATGTCGTTTATGGATGGTTCGTCAGGCTATAACCAAATTCGCATGGCACCAAAAGATGAAGAGCTTACTGCATTCCATACCCCCAAGGGTATTTATTGCTACAGGGTAATGCCTTTTGGCTTGAAGAACGCTGGTGCTACTTACCGAAGGGCTATGCAGAATATTTTCAACGATATTCTCCACAAGAATATTGAATGTTATGTTGACGACTTTTTGGTAAAATCAAGAGAGAAGGGAGACAACTTGAAAGACTTGAGAATGGTGTTTGAGTTGCTCTAGAGATACAAAATTAGGATGAATCCATTGAAATGCGTCTTTGGAGTTACCTACGGAAAGTTCTTGGGTTTCATTGTCCGGCATCGAGGGATCGAAATTGATCAAGCCAAAGTAGATGCAATTTTGAAAATGCTTGAGCCTCGGGATATTCATGAATTAAAAAGTCTGCAAGGAAAGCTAGCATACCTTAGGAGATTCATCTCAAACCTAGCTGGGAGGTGCCAACCATTCAGTCGCCTCATGAAGAAGGGCGTTCCTTTCTGGTGGGATGGAGCTTGTAGCAATGCCTTTGAAAGTATCAAAACATACTTGATGAAGCCTCTAGTTTTGGCAGCCCCTATACTTGGGAAGCCGCTGATACTATACATTTCAGGACAAGAAAGGTCTGTTGGAGCGTTGTTGGACCAAGAAAATATTAAGGGGAAAGAAAACTCTCTTCACTACTTGAGAAGGATGATGACACCAAACGAGCTGAATTATTCACCAATTAAAAAGTTGTGTTTGGCGCTAGTCTTCTCAATTCAAAAGTTGAAGCACTACTTTCAAGCTCATGTTGTCCGTCTTTTTTCTAAAGCAAATCCTATCAAGTTCGTGATGTCAAAACCTGTTCTTAGTGATCGACTAGCGAGATTGTATTTCCAATTTCAACAATTCGAGATTTTGTGCATCTCTCAAAAGGCTGTAAAAGGACAAGCATTGGCAGACTTCTTGGCAGATCATCTGATACCTGATGATTGGGATCTAACTGACGAACTACCTGATGAGGATGCAATGGTCGTTGAAGTTCAACCTCCATGGAAGATGTACTTTGATGGTGCTGCACATCGTAGGGGAGCTGATGCTGGCATAGTATTTATCACTTCCCAAGGTGAAGTCCTTCCCTACTCATTCACCTTGACACAACTCTATTCCAACAATGTTGCTGAGTATCAAGCATTAATACTTGGGCTTGAAATGGACGTTGATATGAAGCAATTGCAATTGCAAGTCTTTGGTGACTCCCAATTAGTGTTCAATCAAATTTTAGGTAGTTACGAGGTCAAGAAGGCTGATGCTTTAGCTGCCCTAACTTCATTGTTAACCCTGCTTGATCAAGCGCAAGTTATTGTCTGCCAATAATGGGTAGTACAGCCGCCAAATGAGGCTAAAGGTGAAGAAAATGAACTCAAGCATCTTATTGTTGTTTCTGAATTTGAGAAAGAATAATGGCAGCAACCCATTATCGACTACTTATGCTATGGGATACTCCCAGAAAATCCGAGGAGAAGGACTGAAATCCGTCATCGTGCACCTTGCTTCCTTTACTACAAAGATACTCTATACAGAAGGTCGTTCGAGGGAGTACTCTTGCGATGCTTAGGGGAAGAAGAATCACTCCAATCTTTGCAAGAGGCACATTCTGGGGTATGTGGGTCACATCAGTCAGGACCAAAGCTCCACTTCCATATAAAAAGGATGGGATATTATTGGCCAACAATGGTAAAATATTACTTGGACTACGCTCGAAGACACAAGGCTTGTCAATTCCATGCGAATTTTATTCACCAACCTCCTAAAGTGTTGCACCCGACTATTGCATCCTGGTCGTTTGACGATTGGGGATTGGATGTTGTTGGACCACTGCCAAAGTCCTCTGAAGGGCACCTATACATCTTGGCTGCAACTGACTACTTCTCAAAATGGGCTGAAGATGTTGCTCTTAAGGAGGTAAATAAGAAAAATGTCACAAGTTTCATCCGAGTAAACATAATATGTCGCTTTGCATTCCTCGTTACATAAAAACGGATAACAGAAAGCCATTCGATAATAGGTTGATGAACAAGGTTTGTGATCTCTTTGGGTTCAAGCAACGTAATTCTTCGATATGCAACGTCGCCGTCAATGGTCTAGCTGGAGTATTCAACAAAACTCTATGCAACTTGCTAAAGAAAGTCGTCTCCAAATCCAAACGAGATTGGAATGACCCTATGGATGAAGCTCTATGGGCATATAGGACGAATCACTGCACGCCAACACAAGCGACTCCTTATTCACTCGTTTATAGAGTTGAAGTCGTCTTGCCACTTGAGCATCAAATACCTTCATTACGACTGGCTATTCAAGAAGGGATCACTGATGAAGAAAATGCTCAACTTCGATTAGCAGAGTTGGAGACTCTTGATAAGAAGAGGTTGGAAGCTCAACAGAGTCTTGAATGTTATCAATATCGATTGTCTCGCGCCTTCAATAAAAGAGTTCTTCTGAGGTCCTTTCAAGTAGGAGATCAAGTCCTCACCATACGAAGACCCATTATTACTTCCCATAAACCTGTAAGGAAGTTCACTTCAAAATGGGATGGGCCATATGTTGTACAAGAAGCTTACTCAAGTGGGGCTTACAAGCTGGTTGATGCAGATGGCATGAGAATAAGCCCTATCAATGGAAAGTTTCTGAAGAAGTATTATCCTTGAAGTTGCAACGCTTCTCGACGCATGAGCCTAAACTGCATGTTCCTACACTCCTGGCCCGCACGAGTCTAAACTGTGTACGGCCCACCTAAAAAAGTTTTAGAAAAAAAAAGTCTGCTTGGTTGAAAACCTCGAAAAGGCGACCTAGGAAAAAGTTAGGTTATAAAAAAATTTAAAAAAAAGTCCGCTAGGTTGAAAATCTCAAAAGAGGTGGCCTAGGCAAAAGTTAGGACATAAAAAAAAATACCCATTATGAACTACGGTATGACTTGATCTTCTTCACCTAGGTACGTAGGCAGCTTAGAGTTTCATTCTTAGTTCACTCGCATGATTCCAAAAGATACATAGTTCCCCAATCGTTGTTCGAATGGAGTACGATGAAATGTAATCCATTCAATTGTCACTTGAAAATCGAGCTGAGATACCATTCTTCTGTTAAAATTTGGATTCCATTCAATTTAAAGGGGGAAAGCCGCTATGTTAAATTGGTGTCTTCAATAAAATGATTAATATCTTTTAGGAGGTCACCAAGAATTTGCATTGAAGTCCGGGGATTCGCTATGCCTTCATGTTCGCCAAACCTTCAAGTTTTTTTTGGCGAGCCTTCACGATGTTTCAATTCAGTGAGACTTGAACCCATGATATTTGGTGAGAATGAATATCTTGATATTTGGTAATTAAAAAGGTCTTGTGATCTCGAGGCTTCCACATCAAGATACAAAAATTTGGTGAAGTCGCGCTAATTTGGAACTGTCGGCATATCAGGAACCAAAGTTGAGTTCAAAATATTATCTGAAACTATCCTTAAAGCATTAAATTTTGTATTTTGGATATGTTATATATTTGGAAGTTAAATTTCCAATGGATCAAACGGTTTGTGATTTTGACGTCCCTACATCAAGATATAATTTTTTTGGTGAAATTGTGCAAATTTAAAACTATCAAAATGTCATAATTTAAAGTTAGATTCAAAATAATATCTGGAACTATTCTCAAAGTGTTTGATTTTGAATTTTGTATATGTCTTAGATTTTGAAGTTTAGTTTTCATTAAATTAAACGGTTCATAATTTTGACTTTTCTACACCAAGATATGATTTTTTAGTGAGACTGCACAGATCTAAAATTTTCTACGTGGTGGAATCTAAAGTTGGTTTCAAAATATTATCTGGATTGATTCTGAATGTGTTTGATTCTAAGTTTTGGATATGTTTTATATATTGAAGTCTAATTTTTTAGAAATCAAACGATTCATTATTTGGAATCTCCCACGATAAGATATGAATCTTTCGTTACAAGCGCGTAAAGCTGAAAATTATGCGACTAAGATAAAAGTCGGACAATGTAAAGCAAAAGAGAAGCTGGAATATTGAAGCCCTCGAAGTTTCCAAGTTGAAGTCTTCAAGTCCGTCGGTCTTCAAGTTGAAGTCTCCAAGTTGAAATCTTCAAGTCCGTCGATTTTCAAGTTGAAGTCTTCACGTTCGTCACTCTTCAAGTTGAAATATTTAAGCCCTCCAAGTCTCCAAGGTGAAGTCTTCAAGTCCGTCGGTCTTCAAGTTTCAGTCTTCAAATTCACCGGTCTTAAAGTTGAAATATTTAAGCCCTCCAAGTCTCCAAGTTGAAGTCTACAAGTCCGCCGGTCTTCAAGTTTCAGTCTTCAAATTCGCCGATCTTAAAGTCGAATTGTTTAAGCCCTCCAAATCTTTGAGTTGAAGTCTGCAAAGTCCGCCAAATCTTCAAAGTTTTCCAAGTGTTCAAGTCTATGTCGTCTTCAAGTTGAAGCTTTATAATTTTTCAATCTTAAGGTGGATATATGAGTCCCTTTGCACCATAAATTGGCCTCTTCGTGGGTTTGTCCTTAAAAAGAACTATAACTTTCCAATCTTAAGGTGGACATATGAGCTTTGCACCTTAAGTTGGACTCTCCAATAGTCGGTCATTTTGAGAGTAATCTTTTCGGTAGTCGGGCCGCCACATTAAGATTAATCTCTCCGATAGTCGGATCATTTTTGTCACGCCTCAAACCTGGGGAGGTGTGGCTGGCACCCAGTGCCGCACCGGCCCGAGCGAACCACTCTACAACTTTTTTTTTCTTCGTAACTATGATGGGCCAACATGGCTACAACTCGTAATGTATAACTGTAAGTGGGAAAAATACTGTATCACAAAATCATTTTTCATAAAACATGAATACATATGGGTCGTCAAGGCCTCTGACATACTGTACAAACTGAACCTCTGTCTATGAAGCCTCTAAGATTATTTGACATCAAATAGGACAGGTTACCGGCCTACCCGTAAGTCTGTGGCAACACTCTAACACGATGACTCATAGACTCGACTGCACTCCAAATAAGGTAGAGTCTTACCGATCCTTCACTGAATGTCAATCTCGTCTACTATGAGGGCTCGTCAAACCGATTATCTATAACTGAAGGCATGAATGCAGCGTCCCCAACAAAAGGACGTCAGTACCAATAGTGTACTGAGTATGTAAGGCAGAACTGAAACATAACCATAACTCAACATTAATTAAAGACATATAAGAATCAACCTGCATTTCTGAAGTGCCACGTTATATGCATACTTATTATACTTACATAATATACAATGCTTCTCTTTGAGACTATTATCCATATCATATGATGCATGACTGCCCAATTGATCAGTGGTAACTGTCGACCGACCTTCGCACGGTGGTAAATGCATGATTGTCTGACTGGCCGTAGCTCGGTGGTAAATGTGTAACTGCCCAATCGGTCGTAGCTCGGTGGTAAATGTATAACTGCCCAACCGGTCGTAGCTTGGTGGTAAATGTATATGCATGACTGCGCAATCGATCAGTGGTAACTGCCCGACCGACCTTCGCACGGTGGTAAATGCATGACTGCCCGACCATCCGTAGCTCGATGGTAAATGTGTAACTGCCCAACCGGCCATAGCACGGTGGTAAATGAATATGCATGAAGATGCATGTAAAACTATATTATAAACATTAACATCTTTATCAAATACCTCAATAGGGAACTAGATACATACTTAGACATTCTTGAATATCACTTTGTGGGAATGAATAATATAGACATCCTTAACTGCTAAGAGTAGAACCACTTATGGAATATCATTACGTTTACGTATCGTTTCCTGGATCATGCCAAAAGAAGGAAAGATTAGCCTTAACATACCTTAATTATTTGTATGATCTCGTAGAAGATTGTTGACGACAGATTGAACCTAGATAAACTTCTTTAAAGCTTCCCAACACGTTTACTTCATTACAAAGTAATATTCGGCTTGCTAAGATTCAGAGGACATTGATGTGATAACCATGAAATTGGCAGAGGAAGATTACAATATTTGATCTTGGAAGGAGGAGAAGACCATGAACTAAATTGATGTAAGTTGATATAGATATGAAGAAGATAATATTATTACATTTGGTTCTTGTATAAGGCAGAACTTTTTCCTTTCTAAAAGCTTTAGCTATTAATTCTCAAGAAGACACATCAACTAAATAAAATGACGAGTCACACAAGTTATAAGCATATAAAGGTGGATAATCCATTAAATTAAAGAAAATTGTCTTTGATCTTATCCACAAAGTTGATTGACTCCTCTAACAATTTTATTAATATAATAAGATATAAATTTCTAATTTAGTAGACACTATCATGTGAACTAACATGGATAATGTCAAGAAAACTTAGAAATTTTATCCACATCGTAAAGTACTATTATTAAAATATTTAAATAATAAGTCGTGGTACCATATAAAATTAATACATACACTAATACTTCATTATATATATATATATATATATATATAATGAAGTATTAGTGTATGTATTAATTTTATATGGTACCACGACTTATTATTTAAATATTTTAATAATAGTACTTTACGATGTGGATAAAATTTCTAAGTTTTCTTGACATTATCCATGTTAGTTCACATGATAGTGTCTACTAAATTAGAAATTTATATCTTATTATATTAATAAAATTGTTAGAGGAGTCAATCAACTTTGTGGATAAGATCAGAGCCAATTTTCTTTAATTTAATGGATTATCCACCTTTATATGCTTATAACTTGTGTGACTCGTCATTTTATTTAGTTGATGTGTCTTCTTGAGAATTAATAGCTAAAGCTTTTAGAAAGGAAAAAGTTCTGCCTTATACAAGAACCAAATGTAATAATATTATCTTCTTCATATCTATATCAACTTACATCAATTTAGTTCATGGTCTTCTCCTCCTTCCAAGATCAAATATTGTAATCTTCCTCTGCCAATTTCATGGTTATCACATCAATGTCCTCTGAATCTTAGCAAGCCGAATATTACTTTGTAATGAAGTAAACGTGTTGGGAAGCTTTAAAGAAGTTTATCTAGGTTCAATCTGTCGTCAACAATCTTCTACGAGATCATACAAATAATTAAGGTATGTTAAGGCTAATCTTTCCTTCTTTTGGCATGATCCAGGAAACGATACGTAAACGTAATGATATTCCATAAGTGGTTCTACTCTTAGCAGTTAAGGATGTCTATATTATTCATTCCCACAAAGTGATATTCAAGAATGTCTAAGTATGTATCTAGTTCCCTATTGAGGTATTTGATAAAGATGTTAATGTTTATAATATAGTTTTACATGCATCTTCATGCATATTCATTTACCACCGTGCTATGGCCGGTTGGGCAGTTACACATTTACCATCGAGCTACGGATGGTCGGGCAGTCATGCATTTACCACCGTGCGAAGGTCGGTCGGGCAGTTACCACTGATCGATTGCGCAGTCATGCATATACATTTACCACCAAGCTACGACCGGTTGGGCAGTTATACATTTACCACCGAGCTACGACCGATTGGGCAGTTACACATTTACCACCGAGCTACGGCCAGTCAGACAATCATGCATTTACCACCGTGCGAAGGTCGGTCGACAGTTACCACTGATCAATTGGGCAGTCATGCATCATATGATATGGATAATAGTCTCAAAGAGAAGCATTGTATATTATGTAAGTATAATAAGTATGCATATAACGTGGCACTTCAGAAATGCAGGTTGATTCTTATATGTCTTTAATTAATGTTGAGTTATGGTTATGTTTCAGTTCTGCCTTACATACTCAGTACACTATTGGTACTGACGTCCTTTTGTTGGGGACGCTGCATTCATGCCTTCAGTTATAGATAATCGGTTTGACGAGCCCTCATAGTAGACGAGATTGACATTCAGTGAAGGATCGGTAAGACTCTACCTTATTTGGAGTGCAGTCGAGTCTATGAGTCATCGTGTTAGAGTGTTGCCACAGACTTACGGGTAGGCCGGTAACCTGTCCTATTTGATGTCAAATAATCTTAGAGGCTTCATAGACAGAGGTTCAGTTTGTACAGTATGTCAGAGGCCTTGACGACCCATATGTATTCATGTTTTATGAAAAATGATTTTGTGATACAGTATTTTTCCCACTTACAGTTATACATTACGAGTTGTAGCCATGTTGGCCCATCATAGTTACGAAGAAAAAAAAAGTTGTAGAGTGGTTCGCTCGGGCCGGNAAAAATTTCGTACGCTTAATTCTTAAAATGGTAAAAAGATAATCTTTTTTTTTTCTTGTGAGAAAATAATTTCTATCTTTACAATAAATAAATCTCATAAATTTTCTCATATTATGTGTATAATTTATCATATTCGAAAATAGTAATAATAGTAACTATCCAAAATTATACTTATAAAACTTTTATAAAAATACTCTACTTAGAAGAAAATACCACATTAACATAATATCTAATGGTATCAATGTTGTTAAACTTACGAGTGTAACAATTTTGAGAGTAATCTCTCCGGTAGTCGAGCCACATTGAGAGTAATCTCTCCGGTAATCGGGCCACATTAAGAGTAATCTCTCCGATAGTCGGGTCATTTTGAGAGTAATCTCTCCGGTAGTCGAGCCACATTGAGAGTAATCTCTCTGATAGTCGGGTCATTTTGAGAGTAATCTCTCTGGTAGTCAAGCCACATTGAGAATAATCTCTCCGGTAGTCGGGCCACATTGAGAGTAATCTCTCTGATAGTCGGGTCATGAGAGTAATCTCTCCGATATTCGGGCAGGGATGAGTACCCATCCCCTTACACCATAAGATTGTCTTCTTCATGAATAGATCATCTCGTTAAACAAGAACACACCCTTCTTGTTTGACCTACAAAAAAAAAGGGAAAACAAAAGAACAAGCAAAGAAAACGCAAAAGAAAAGAAGTAAATTACCTTCTCGTTACTGTTTTTCATATCTGCTTGCAAGAATCCAAGATTAATGCTCAATTGATGAAGTAGTATGTGGTTTATATAGATTTTGGAGAGGAGATACTAATAAGCTATGCACGATGTGGGATGGTTGCGATTTGTATCCTAGAAGGATTTGACTAGTTGTGACAGTAATGCGGCTTCATTTTTTGCGAGGATTGGACAAGTGAATTGTCCAAGTTTAAGTAGGAAAAGGATCTGATGTTATGTGAATTGAATGAAATATATAAGGTCTTCAAATATATATTGGAGACAAAGTAATATGCTTACTTGATATCCACGAGTTCATGTAAAAAGGCAACAAGGGGATATGGTACTTTGACTTTAGCACAATTCTTGGTATGATGGCATCTCATCGTGAGCATCTGGTTTCATGAATTTATTGTTGAAATATTATTCAATAATGATCATATGTAATCTTTTCAAGAGGGAAGGATAAAAATGTTTAAATTAAATGCTGGCAGAATAATACTTCAAGCCTTGTCTCTAGCATTCGTAAGTTTGTATTCTAACAAATCTTGAATTAGAGGGCATTTGTAGGCATATGACTTTTATTAAAATTAAATTCATAAAATAATTTGGATTTTTATGGGTCCAAATAAATATTAGGGTTAAATAATAGAATTATATATTTAATGGAATTATATATTTAAGTCTAATATATATGGGTTAAATAAATGAGTCTTAATTCATTGGGCTAGCCCATTTAATACAAGTGATGAGCCCACTTCGTTAAGCCCAAGATGTCATCTTCCTAGAGGCCCAGTTTGGTGTCACATGTAAAATGACATGGCACGCCAAGTCAAACAAAAGAGCCAATGGGATCATGCCACGTGTCAAAATGACAAGGCATGCCAAGTCAAATTACAGGGCCAATGAAACCGCGCCACATATGCGAATGACATGTTCTGGCCATTCAGATGCGGTCGTGTCACACTTCAATTTGATTGGTTGGAAAGAGTTTGCTCTTATCACAACTCCTCCTTTCCACAACTATAAATAGGGGTCTTCATAACCCNATCCACATCGTAAAGTACTATTATTAAAATATTTAAATAATAAGTCGTGGTACCATATAAAATTAATACATACACTAATACTTCATTATATATATATATATATATATATATATATATATATATATATATATATATATATATATATATATATATATATATATATATATATATATATATATATATATGTTCTCAGCTTCTAATTTTCCTTATCTCATGCAAAGAGAAAAAATTTCGTACGCTTAATTCTTAAAATGGTAAAAAGATAATCTTTTTTTTTTCTTGTGAGAAAATAATTTCTATCTTTACAATAAATAAATCTCATAAATTTTCTCATATTATGTGTATAATTTATCATATTCGAAAATAGTAATAATAGTAACTATCCAAAATTATACTTATAAAACTTTTATAAAAATACTCTACTTAGAAGAAAATACCACATTAACATAATATCTAATGGTATCAATGTTGTTAAACTTACGAGTGTAACAATTTTGAGAGTAATCTCTCCGGTAGTCGAGCCACATTGAGAGTAATCTCTCCGGTAATCGGGCCACATTAAGAGTAATCTCTCCGATAGTCGGGTCATTTTGAGAGTAATCTCTCCGGTAGTCGAGCCACATTGAGAGTAATCTCTCTGATAGTCGGGTCATTTTGAGAGTAATCTCTCTGGTAGTCAAGCCACATTGAGAATAATCTCTCCGGTAGTCGGGCCACATTGAGAGTAATCTCTCTGATAGTCGGGTCATGAGAGTAATCTCTCCGATATTCGGGCAGGGATGAGTACCCATCCCCTTACACCATAAGATTGTCTTCTTCATGAATAGATCATCTCGTTAAACAAGAACACACCCTTCTTGTTTGACCTACAAAAAAAAAGGGAAAACAAAAGAACAAGCAAAGAAAACGCAAAAGAAAAGAAGTAAATTACCTTCTCGTTACTGTTTTTCATATCTGCTTGCAAGAATCCAAGATTAATGCTCAATTGATGAAGTAGTATGTGGTTTATATAGATTTTGGAGAGGAGATACTAATAAGCTATGCACGATGTGGGATGGTTGCGATTTGTATCCTAGAAGGATTTGACTAGTTGTGACAGTAATGCGGCTTCATTTTTTGCGAGGATTGGACAAGTGAATTGTCCAAGTTTAAGTAGGAAAAGGATCTGATGTTATGTGAATTGAATGAAATATATAAGGTCTTCAAATATATATTGGAGAC
The DNA here is from genome assembly GCA_005239525.1 of Nicotiana knightiana. NCBI lineage: Eukaryota > Viridiplantae > Streptophyta > Magnoliopsida > Solanales > Solanaceae > Nicotiana > Nicotiana knightiana. The sequence goes on from ML388973.1 coordinate 27,459, forward strand.
AAAGTAATATGCTTACTTGATATCCACGAGTTCATGTAAAAAGGCAACAAGGGGATATGGTACTTTGACTTTAGCACAATTCTTGGTATGATGGCATCTCATCGTGAGCATCTGGTTTCATGAATTTATTGTTGAAATATTATTCAATAATGATCATATGTAATCTTTTCAAGAGGGAAGGATAAAAATGTTTAAATTAAATGCTGGCAGAATAATACTTCAAGCCTTGTCTCTAGCATTCGTAAGTTTGTATTCTAACAAATCTTGAATTAGAGGGCATTTGTAGGCATATGACTTTTATTAAAATTAAATTCATAAAATAATTTGGATTTTTATGGGTCCAAATAAATATTAGGGTTAAATAATAGAATTATATATTTAATGGAATTATATATTTAAGTCTAATATATATGGGTTAAATAAATGAGTCTTAATTCATTGGGCTAGCCCATTTAATACAAGTGATGAGCCCACTTCGTTAAGCCCAAGATGTCATCTTCCTAGAGGCCCAGTTTGGTGTCACATGTAAAATGACATGGCACGCCAAGTCAAACAAAAGAGCCAATGGGATCATGCCACGTGTCAAAATGACAAGGCATGCCAAGTCAAATTACAGGGCCAATGAAACCGCGCCACATATGCGAATGACATGTTCTGGCCATTCAGATGCGGTCGTGTCACACTTCAATTTGATTGGTTGGAAAGAGTTTGCTCTTATCACAACTCCTCCTTTCCACAACTATAAATAGGGGTCTTCATAACCCAGAAAAGACACCAGAAGTTATAACAAGAAGCAAGAGGGAGCTCGTAGATCAAACGCCGCAAATTTCTCTACAAGTTTCAAGCTTCAAACAATCAGGTTCAAGTTCAAGAAATCAAGCTCCATCTCAAGAACGAAGAACAAATCAAGGTCAAGTTCAAGCAATCAAGCGCAAGTGCAAGCTCAAGAACAAGATAATTGTTCGTGGCGACAATTACACATTCAATATCAAGCTCAAAGGCCCTTGAATTTATTTACTATTGAAAAGAGGAATCAGAGGATTCATAGAGATTGTAACACTCAAATACTTGAAATAAAATACTACGATTGTTGCAATATTTTTCAGTCTCGATTATATTTGCTCGACGCAATTTATTGTCTACAAATAGCTTTGTACATTACTAATCCCTTATTTGGTATAATGTTTTCAACCAAGTATAGTTATACATCCTATTTGGTATTATCCTTTGTATAACTAATACATAGCAAATCATGGTATTAAAAATACAAGATTTTAATACTTGCATAAATATGATAAAATACATAATTGTCCCTTAAAACATATTCCAAATACTTTCCACCATATTTTAGAAGTTATTTATGTAAACATCCAATATTGTTAGAAATTATACAACAACAACATACCCAGTAATATCACACACTGTGGGATCTGGAAAGGGTAGTGTGTACGCATACCTTATCCCTACCTTGTGAGGATAGAGAGGTTGTTTCCAATAGACTCTCGGCTCAGGAAAGCATAAGCATCACATTAATGAAAATATAGACAAAAAGGGACAATACCAAAAAGCCATACAAAATCAGAATAAAAAAAACAAGACAGTAAGGTGAACAACAAAGAAAGAAGATAACGGTTAGTCACAAAAATCTACTACCAACAGAAAGCAAGACTACTTGTCAATACTAATATTATGAACACTCTATAATACCTAATCTACTACCCTAATCCTCGACCTCCATATCTTTCTGTCAAGGGTAATGTCCTCGGTCAGCTGAAGCTGTTAGGCTTTTTAAGCTTGATTTAGTTTAAAGAGGGTGAATGGAAAATGGAGGAAAAATGAAATATTTGATTTTTCCTCCTTGGCAAAAGGACATTGTTTCATATTGGAGGAAGAAAAGACTTTTGATGGATATATATACAATTGCTCTTCTTCTAGTTCTTAAAGAGTTAAGAAGAAGGCAAGTCTCGCGTCGTCGTCGTCGTCGTCACTCGCTCGACTCGGCTTCTGCTTTGGTCAAGGATTGATTGATTAATCTTTTTGGACAAAATAGCATTTAGTTATTTAATTAATTAACGAAAATTCAATCCGGAATAACCCAGGACCCGCGACCCGACCCGATCCGATCTATTCCTTTCCCGAATTATTTTAAATTCGTTTTCCTGCAATATTTCAAACAAAATGTTCCCAACAACCATGGCTGTTTCTGAAAGGTTACAAACCTTTTTAGAAACAATGCCAGAAAGTCTATAAATATGCTTTGAATCCCAGAATCTTTTCTTACGAAATTTTCTGACAGCCTTCGAGTAGTTCGTTGTTTCACAGGCATTTTTGGTACCAACACTCCGGTTCTATCCTGGGAGGATAATATTTTAGCACCTCTGGTACTTGAAGGTAATAATTTCCTTAATAAAACCGTGCATTCAGTGGGCTCGATTAATTTCAAAATCATTTTCATATAGTATTTCGACATTTTGTTGCTACTAACTTTCTGTTTCTATTTTTATTTCAGAAAGTTTACTGTTTCGTTGTTTATTATAGGAATATAGATTGTTTAACAATCTTAAGTAAATTATTTTTTTATTGTAATTTGTATTCTGTTTGTGGAGATTAAAACATGTGTTATTTTCTACTCCTTCTGAATTTTTCTATTCTGATTTGTAGATATAAAAACTTCATCGGAGTATTGAAATTCAGAAAGAATTTGAAGAACATAAAAACTTCATCATTTTCTGGAAACAACATATAAAAACTTCGGTTTTCATTTATAAAACATACTATTTATCGTTAATTACAGTATTATTTATTGCTCTATTTTTTGCCATTAACTGAACCCTTCTGTTGTTGACAGTGAGAAATGGCAATTGATTACAGAAATTCTTTTGCGACTGTTGCGGCAACGACGATAGCTTCGTCAAGCCGAACTATTGTTCCACCGGCCGAGAAACCGGAGAAATTTTCTGGAGCCAACTTCAAAGTATGCGAGCAAAAGGTGTTCTTCTGGCTTACTACACTTGGTATGCAAAAATTCACCAGTGAAGAACCTCTAGTTCCTGCTGCAGACATGCCAGACAACGAAAAATTTATTATTGTTGAGGCGTGGAAACAAATAGATTTTCTTTGCAAAGTCTATATCCAAAGTGCTTTGGAGGATGACTTGTATAATGTCTATAGTGCTATGAATACTTCGAAAGAATTATGGAACACACTTGAGAAGAAGTACAAGACTGAAGAAGCATGATTGAGGAAGTTTGTGGTTACCAAGTTTCTAGACTACAAAATGATAGACAACAAAATTGTTGGAACCCAGGTTCAGGAGCTTCAACTTATTTTTCACGACCTTATTGATGAAGGTATGTGTTTAACCAAAGAATTATAACCTTAGACTAAAGCTTATTTTTAAGATGAATACGGGTTACTGATAATCAAGATAAATGGAGAAAAATAAATAATAGACAATATTGCAGAAAAATAGAAGATCGAAGTTGATTGTATTTGAGAACCAGATGCCTTTACAAGTTGTATTCCCCTCCCTTATATAGGAGATTCTTATAACGTATGACTCTTGCTATGGTTCCTCATTAATGACTAATTATGACATTAATGAGGCGTTACAAAGGATAACGGTAATTGGGGTTCGGTTACATAACGTTCGAGTAATCAATTGTGGGTCCTTGAATCTGCCCGTAGCTTTGTCTAGATTCATTCTGACCGTGCCTCTCTCCCGTTTTGATCAAGTTGAGTTTCCCGTGGCTGATAAGTTCGTGGGTTTACTGAACCGTGCCTCTTTGTACCGTACCTCTTCAAAGAATCACATCCAGCTGTCGTGTTTTCCTGTGTCCACGTGACTAGCTGAGTTGTCAAAAGTTGGCTTACGTGTGAAACTCTTTTTTACCAATACAGATAGTCCCCCCACTTACCATATATTTAACGATTAATATTTGGTAAGTGGATATTCATTTATGGCGGGAATATTTTGCCGCCGCTTTTCCTTGAATCATTGTATCCTTCTCTGCACCATAGGCGTCGTTTGTCATTTCTATTTAATGTTCATACCACGTGTCCTTTTCGGATTGGTTCTGCATTTACTCGGCACCTTTTAGAGATTTTTGCGGTTGTGCCACTCCCGAAATGACATCTTCAATTATGACTTTTCATCATTATTTTCCTTTTTCTTCATGTTTGACGGTTGTCTTCAAGTATAAATACATGTTTTATTTTCTTTGCTTCCACGAAACACTTTTCTAACTTTGTCTTTTATAAAGAACTTTCTTCTTTTCCTTTGTAAACATGTCTTATTCAAACCAACCTCAAAAAGTAATAGATATTGAAAGTTTAGCACCATCTTCTGCTCCGACTAGGAGTCGGAGGGGTGGTAGACTTAGAAGTCTAGGATCCACTCCTTCTAGGGTCTCCTCTTCTTCTCAGATAGTTCCTCTTTCTTCCACTAGATCTCTAGTTTCTCCGAGATTTAGGGTTTCTCGGTCTTTGTCTAGAGGTAGAGGCAAACGCCTTCGTGAACCTGGAGTCGATGAAATTGTCCCTGCTGAGTTTGTTTTTGCTAGGGATAGTCAAGTTCTTATAGATCAATATTCTTCTCTTGATAGTGTCGAAAGATATCCAACCCTTATAATTGAGGGTCTGATTTCCCTTGTTCGTAGGGAGTGTTTTTGGAAGTCTTACTTTCCTGTCTATATTCTGCATAGTAATCAAAGAATAACGTCTTACAAGATGGGATATTCTTTTGTTTATACGTATCCTTTCACTTTAGGGTTTAGACCTCCCATTGACCCAATTATAATTGAGTTTTGCCATTTTTTCAATATCTGCTTAGGACAAGTTGGCCCGCTTGTGTGGCGAGTTGTCGCATGTCTTAGGAGTTTGGCTTCTTTAGCCTCGGTTACCTTTACCTTCAACCATCTTATTCACCTCTAATCTCCTACCTTATTTCGTGAAGGGTTTTTTACTCTGATTGCTAGAAGCAAAAGAGTGTTGGTAACCCCTAGAGACGATAAGGATAGGGGCTGGTACCTTCGGTATGTTATTGTACCCACTGTTGGTTTAGTGGGTGAAGAAAATCTTCCCTTCCCTGAGAAGTGGAATCACGCACGTGAGTATGCTTTAACTCACATTTACTTTTTCTTGTTTTAACTTGATATGTTTTATTAACACCGTATCTATTTTTTCTTCTCTCAGCAATCATGAATACTGTTGAGAATGTCTCCGATATTCGTGATTGGGTAGAAAAATTGTTATCTATTGCTCCTTCAGAAGAGAGATCTTGGAAGTACCTCGTTGGGAGGTACGGTTGGCAAGTAAAGACCCACGGTAAGTGAAGCTCTTGTTCTTGCTTCTTTTCTTACTCGAGTCTCTCTTTTTTGTCGTTTAACTTTTTTCCCTTTTTGATAGGGTTCTCTACTCGTGGGGTGTCTGATTTATCTATTCTTGGCTCAAGTCCAGGAAATTATTGTTGGTTCATCTTCCTCGAAGAGGAAGACCAGTGAGTCTCGTTCCGTAGAAGAAGAAGAAGAAGAGGGTGTTTTAGTGCACATGCCACGGAGAAGACAGATGGTTTTAGATGATGAGCTTACAGCCTTAACCTTGCCTTCTGTGTATGTGATTGATCCCCCTGTCCTTGATGATGTTTCACATTCCCCTATTCATGAGGGTGTTGATCTTTCTCCTGACGACGTCCCTCTAGCTGTTGTCTTTCCTGCTTATTTGAGAGAAGATGTTTCGTTTGTTCCTTTGGCTATTTCAACTTCTGTTGTGCCTGCTGCTTTGCCCGTGGCTTCTCCAGCTTTTCAACTCTCTGTGCCTACTGCTTTTCCCGTGGCTTCTCCATCTCCTCAACCTTCCGTGCTTGTTGTTGTTCCATCTCTGCCTGCTTCCATGCCTTCCGTTAGGGAAGTAGGGTCTTCCAGCAGAGAGATGCGACAGGTGGTAATAGAGGTTCCAGCTGAGGGAAACCCTTTCAAGAACATGGGTGAGCTCGAAGTGTGGCTCAAGCCTTTGATAGGTTTCTCTGAGAAAGCAAAGCTAGCCAGCCACGGTGCTCTTACATGGGCCAATGAGGTCATGCATACTTCTTTGAAGGTATGATGCAAGTTATTCTTTCACTCTCGTATATGAAATTTACCATATCTGACTGGTTTATTTTTTGTAGATTAACCTTATAGGCATTGAGCTTATGAAGAGGATTTCAAACACGGACCAAGAGACAAGAGAGTTGTAGACCGATGTTGATAATTGGAGAGCACAATATGATAACTTAAGGATTGAAATGGATGCTTTAGAATAGGAAATGAGTACCTTGAAGTGGTAGATGAGACTCATGGCAGTAGAACTAGAAGTGGAGAGGGCTTCTTGCAGTCAGGCTGATAAAGATAAGAGTGTTCTGGAGTCTTCATTCGCGGAGCAATTGTCCCGTGCCTCGGAGGATATTAGAGACTTGAAGAACTTGTTGGGGCAGAAGGAGGAATACTCAGGCGAGCTCGTGCAATCACTCACTCGTACTCAAGAAGATCTTCATAGGGCTTTAGACAAAGCTCAAACTTTAGAGGAGTCGATTGTTCCATTAAAGGCTGCCCATGAAGCTGCGGAGGCGGAGAAGGACGGGTTGAGAGTTGAGCTTCAAGTGTGGGCAAAGGATTATGAAGATTTTGAAGAGGTGACTGTTGTCGATGTGATATTGGCGTATATGAATTCTCGCCTTGACACATTGATGGAAATGAGTCAAGAGGGTTTTGACCTTAGTGCTGAAATAGCCAAAACTAAGGAAGCCATGGAGAAGGCTCAACAGGGTAATAACCTCTCTTCACCTGATGGTAAGATTCCAGCCGCTCATGCCTCTTCATCCCCAGTTGCTCCCGCTCCTTCTGCCACTGAAGTCAACCCCTCTCTTGAAAAGATTTAGTTGGTTTATCCCTTTTTTTCTTTATATCAATTGGTGGTTACCTCCAGTCCCATCGAGGGTAAATTTGGATTTCCTTTAAGTCCCCAAATGACAACTTAGGGGCACCATAATGTATATATATAAATTTTATACGGCTAAGTATAAATTAATACTTAGTTTTACTCGTTTTAATATATAAATGTTAGTTCGACTTTTGTTGAGTTTCTGTTTTACTCTTTAAGTCTTTTGCATGCTTCATTTTTCGAGGTTTTAATTTTACCTTCGAGTTTTGCATGTGGAATGCTTTAGACTACTCGTACTTTTTTTATAATAGGCACGATGTCATATTAAATGTGCACCTTTTTGTAATAGGCATAATTTATGGAAGATGGACCTTTATAATTGACATGAAGAAGACGTCTCAATTTCATGATAATGCAATCGAGTGATAGGAATTTTACACATGCTTAAGAATTGTTTCCAAGGAAAGTTTTTTGTTTGAACTTCCATGAAATTTTACATGTATTTGATTATCGTCTAAAACTCACGTTTGCAACTGTTTTTGTTTAACAGATTTGATATACTCTTGTATTTCGTAACTGTTTTACATAGGTAACAGTTTTTCGATATTAATACAAGGAAATAACTGTTTTTTTACTAGTAACAGTTTTTATAAAGATTGGGGTTTTTACCCGCAACTGTTTTGGAAACAATTTTCTAATAAGTACGAGGGAAATGTTTTAATATTCGTAATTATTTTTATTTGATAACAGTTTCTTGAAAAAATACAATGATTTATATCTTTCATCCATAACTGTTTTATTTGAGAACAGTTTTTTGAATGAGTACATTGATGATGATCTTTTGCCCCTAACTGTTTTTGTTACAACAACTTTGAATAAAGATGTACATTTCTTTCTCAAGACTAATATTTTGCCTTTCAACCTGAATATGTTCGAAGGTTTTTGCTTTTTGAATTAGGCTTTGTATTTGGATGACTATTTTGATTTTATTTCGATTATGCTCGTGTCACTTGTCTCGTTGGGTAGATGGGTCTTCAGGCTCGAGCTTTTGACTTTTTGATAGTCTTCTTTGCTTCGTATAGTCCCCCAAGTGTTTGAGCTTTGAATAATGAAATCTCGAGCACTTGATTATTCCTTCCTTGTGGTCATTTTCCTGAAAAAGGAAAAACATTCCAGACTCGAAGGTATATAGTTTTTTTAGATGATGACTGCTTAACCATTTTAAAACGTCCATCAGAAAGTGTAACCCTAGACCGGGAATTGTGTTATTTCCTAGCGTCTTTGCAGGTCTAATATCATCATCTGGTGATGGGTTAGCTTTGTGCCTATCACCAAAAAAAGTTAGTAAAATTTTTAAATGTTCAAAATAAAATCGAACGTGTGATACCTGACGGTCGGTATTCTTTTCTTCTAGAAGTAATACTTCTTTAGATGGATGGCATTCCAACTTGTTGGTAGAACTCTGTCGTCCATAGCTTCCAACTTATAGGCGCCTTTCCCAGCTATGCCTCGGATTTTGTAAGGTCCTTCCCAGTTTGGATTTAGCTTTCCTGCACCTGCTTCTTTTGTTGATTGAAAGACTTTTTTGAGGACGAAGTCCCCAATTTTAAAGTACACGAGATGAGCTTTACGGTTGTAATAACGCTCTATGATTTGTTTTTTAGCTGCCATCCGTATCAATGCTGCTTCTCTCCGTGGTTCGAGCAGGTCCAGGTTGGTCCTTAATTCATCGTCATTTTCACCTTCCATGGCTGTTGAGAACCTTATGCTTGGTTCGCCAATCTCTACGGGTATTAAGGCTTCTGAGCCATAAACAAGTGCGAACGGAGTTTCTCCCGTGGCTATCTTCGAAGTTGTTCTGTATGCCCATAGTACCGCTGGTAACTCTTTAGGACAATTTCCTTTTGCTTTATCCAGCTGCTTCTTTAGATTGTTGATGATGACCTTATTCGTTGGCTCAGCTTGACCATTAGACACGGGGTGGTACGGCGTTGAAGTGATCCGCTTGATTTTCCAACTTTCGAAGAATTCTGTGATTTGCGAGCCTATGAATTGCGCGCCATTATCACACACGATTTCCTTTGGTATTCCAAATAGGCATATTATGTTTCACCATAAGAAGCTTTTAACTTTCTTTTCTCGCACTTGTTTGAACGCTTCTGTCTCTACCCATTTTGTAAAGTAGTCGGTTAGTACGAGTAAAAACTATACTTGTCCTTTAGCTGTGGGAAGAGGTCCCACTATGTCCATACCCCATTTCATGAAAGGCCATGGGGATATTATTGGATGTAATAATTCCGCTGGTCGATGCATGTTATTGGCAAACCTTTGGCATCTGTCACATTTGGATACGAAATTCTCGACTTCTTCTTCCATCTTAGGCCAATAGTATCCGGCTCTGATTAGTGTTTTCACTAAGGATCTCGCCCCTGAGTGATTTCCACAGTGTCCTTCGTGGACTTCTTTCATCACAAATTCCGTTTGGTTAGGTCCGAGGCATTTAGCTAGGGGTCCTCCGAACATCTTGCGATAAAGTGAGTTGCGAATAAGGAAGTACTGTGCAGCTTTGCGGCGAAGCGCTTGAGCTGCTTTACTGTTTCTAGGTACGGTGCCATTTTGCATTAAGAATTTCGTTTCTCCAGTCCCAAGTTAGGTTGTTGAAAGTTACCTCATTCTCGTCCTGGTCTATTATTGAATGAAATAGTTGAACGACAATTGTATTATCTTTGTTCGTTACTTCCGTGACTGCTGCGAGGTTAGCTAATGCATCTGCTTCTGCATTTTCCTCTCTAGGTATTTGCATTACCTTCCATGTTTTGAATTGTCTCACGAGCTCTCGTGCTTTTTCAAGATATTGTTGCATTCTAGTCTCTCGAGCGATGTAAGTCCCCTGTATCTGATTTACTACCAGTTGGGAGTCGCTGTTGATCACAATTTGCTCGATTGAGAGCTCCCGTGCGAGTTCAAGCCCTGCAATAACAACTTCATACTCTGCTTCATTTTTAGTGATAGGATAACACTTTATAGCTTGTCGTGTCTTTTCACCCGTGGGTGATATCAAGACTATGCCTAAGTCGGCGCCTTTTATATTTGAAGAACCATCGGTGAACAAGGTCCATAGGCCTGGATTAACACCGTTAAAGAGTTGTAATTATTTTTCTACTTCAGATACAATGCTTTTACTAAAGTCAGCAACAAAATCAGCTAGTATTTGAGACTTTTGCAGTCCTAGGCTGATAGATTATTTATTGCTCACTTAATTATATGGCCCACTTGGCTAATCTTCCTGACAATTCCTATTTATGCAGAATATTTCTTAAAGGGTATGAGGTCACAACGGTGATTGGGTGGCATTGAAAATAGGGTCGTAATTTTCTAGATGCCATTATTAAAGTTAAGGCTAACTTTCCCAGATGTGGATATGTAGCCTCAGCATCTAGCAAAGTTTTACTTACATAATAGACAGGTGATTGTTTACCTTTCTCTTCTCTTACCAATACTGCACTTACAGCAATTTATGAGACAACCAGGTAGATGTACAATCTTTCCCCTTCTTTTGGCTTTGAAAGCAGTGGTGGTTTCGATAGATAAATCTTCAGGTTCTTGAGGGCTTGCTGACATTCTTCAGTCCATTCAAATTGATTCTGCTTTTTGAAAACTGATAAGAATTTAAAACTTTTTTTGGAAGATTTAGAAATAAATCTACCCAAAGCTGCTATTCTCCTTGTCAGCCTTTGAACTTCCTTTTTATTTGTTAAAATATCAGGTATTTCCTCAATAACTTTAATTTGAGCGGGATTTACCTCTATTCCTCTGCGTAGAATATCAAAAGTAGTAGAAAGGTGCTGGAAATGATCTTCCCCCTGTATTGACTTTACCAGCATGTCATCAATGTAAACCTCCATCGTTTTTCAAAGATGTTCATGGTCACTAGCCTTTGATAGGTGGCTCCAGCATTTTTTAGGCCAAAACACATGACTTTATAACAATAAGTCCCCCTGTTCGTGATAAAGGAGGTTTTTTCCTCGTCTAAAGGATCCATTTTAATCTGATTATAACCAGAATATGCATCTAGAAAACTTAATAGTTCATGACCTGCGGTGCATCAATCATTTGATCTATATGAGGCAATGGGAATGAATCTTTAGGGCATGCTTTGCTTAAATCAGTATAATCTATGCATACCCTCCACTTGCCATTCTTTTTAGGTACTACCACGGTGTTTGCTAGCCAGTTAGGGTACGTTACCTCTCGTATCGAACCAATCTTCAAGATTTTTTGTACCTCTTCGTCGATCACTTGGTTCTTGAATGATCCTTGCTTTATTTTATTTTGCTTAACATGTATGAATGATAGATCTTCATTTAATTTATGAGTCATCACTTCTGATGGGATGCCTGTCATATCTGAGTGGGACCATGCAAAGCAGTCTGCGTTAGCCTTTAAATAATCAATTAACTTACCTCTTTGAGAGGGGCCTAGTCTCGTGCCTATATACACTTTCTGCTCAGGCTTTTGTTCAGATAATGGAACAGCTACGAGTAAAAATCTACTTCACCTTGTAAAAATCTGCAATCCGCAGTTTTGTGCCCATGATCGTTGTGAAATTCACACCAATGATCTAGGTTTCTTCTACTTGTATTTGACCGCATTTCTTTGGGCCACTTAACCTTGTCTCCCATGCTCCTCAACATTGAGACAAGTTCAGTAGTACTTACATTAAAGGTATGATCCCCAATTTGAGTACTACCTCTAGGTCGTTCATCTCGATATTTTCTGGATCTAGACGAGGATGAGACCTAGTGTTTTCGAACCTGGTGCGGATATCGCGTCCCGAGGGTCCTAAGTAAGGATCGTACCTATTTTTACCTGATCTTCTATCTGATTCAGGACGTCTGGATCTGGAATGATCTTCATCTCCCGAACAAGCAATGATATCTTCTTCTATTCTGAGTTTAGTATTGTACCTGTTATATACATCGTTCCATGTTGTAGCGGGGAATTCTCTTAGACTCTCTTTAAGTCGCCTCGTGGCTTCTGAGCTTTTATCGTTCAAGTTGCTTGCAAATGCCATGGCTGCCCAATTATCAGGCACCCCGGGTAACTCCATTCTTTCTCGTTGAAACCTGTCTACAAACTCATGGAGTAGTTCCGTGTCTCCTTATTTTATTTTGAATATGTCTTCCATTCTCAACTTTTTGTGCACCAAAGTGTGCTTTTATAAACGAATCTTCAAGCTCAGCAAAAGAGTCAATAGAATTTTCAGGGAAAAGAGAATACCAGGTTAGGGCCCCTTTGATAAGTGTTTCCCCAAATTTTTTGACAAGGACTGATTCAATCTCTTATTTCGTTAAGTCGTTGCCTTTTACCCAAGTAGTGAAAGCAGTCACATGGTCGTGTGGGTAAGTTGTTCCTTCATATTTGAGAACTTCAGGCATTTTAAACTTCTTGGGTATAGGCAAGGGTGCCACACTTGGCTTACAAGATTGTTGAGAATATCTATCAACATCGATGTCTTTGATGATAGGTGGTACTGCAGGAATTTGTTCGATGCGATCGTTTTGCTCCTTCATTTGTTTATGCATGGTTAGTAGTAAATTTTGTAATTCTGAGTTATTAGATATACCTGGTCTCGTTTCGAGAGATTCATTAGGAGTATCTCCTCTTCCTGAGTTTGCCAACCCAAATTGAGGATTTTCCATGGTGATGGTGTTATTGGGGGGTGGCGTCGGCGGTGTAGGTAACACTGCCGTTAACCCTCTCGCAAATTCTTGCAAAGCTTGGCTCACATACTCTGCAATCATTTGCTTTACACGATCTTGTTCCACTGTTTGATCATTATCACCATTGTTGTTATTGGATCTTTCTGGGGATTGTTTCCTCGAACCACGTGGGGTTCCTGAAGGCGATGGAACTGGGGTTCCACTCCTTTGCTGGTTGTTGTCGTTGGGGTTTGACATAATTCAGAGGATATCACTTGAAAAGTAAACAAATATTATCAGATTCCCGGTAACGGAACCAATTTGTTTAATCAAAAAATTAGACCCTTAGACTAAAAACTTATTTTTAAGATGAATACGGGTTACTGATAATCAAGATAAATGGAGAAAAATGAATAATAAACAATATTGCAGAAAGATAGAAGATCGAAGTTGATTGTATTCGAGAACCAGATGCCTTTACAAGCTATATTTCCCTCCCTTATATAGGAGATTCTTATAACGTACGACTCTTGCTATGGTTCCTCATTAATGACTAATTATGACATTAATGAGGCGTTACAAAGGATAACGGTAATTGGGTTTGGTTACATAACGTTCGAGTAATCAATTGTGGGTACTTGAATCTGCCCGTAGCTTTGTCTAGATTCATTCTGACCGTGCCTCTCTCCCATTTTGATCAAGTTGAGTTTCCCGTGGCTAATAAGTTCGTGGGTTTACTGAACCGTGCCTCTTTTTACCGTACCTCTTCAAAGAATCGCATCCAGCTATCGAGTTTTCCTGTGTCCACATGTCTGGCTGAGTTGTCAAAAGTTGGCTTACTTGTGAAACTCTTTTTTACCAATACAATATGGTCGTGAATGAAGCATTTCAAGTGGCTGCAATTATTGAAAACTGCCTCCTTCATAGAGAGATTTCAAGAACTATCTTAAGCACAACCGCAAAGAAATGAAGTTAGAAGATCTTGTGATTCGTCTCAAGATTGAGGAAGACAACAGAACAACCGAGAAGAAGTCTTGTGTAAATTCAATGATCATGTGAGCTAATGTCGTCGAGGAGACGACTCCAAAAAGTAAGAAGAGGAAGAGGTCTTCTGGACACACTAAGAAGCAAAACAAAAAGAAATTCAAGGGCAACTGCTACAATTATGGAAAAGCTGGTCACAAAGCCCCTGATTGTCGTCTCCCGAATAAGAAGAAAGGACAGACCAACATAGTGGAGAAGAATGATGACATTGATAATTTATGTGCAATGCTTTCGGAATGCAACCTAGTTGAAAATCTGAATGAGTGGTGGATTGACTCTGGAGCCACTCGACATATTTATGCTGTCAAAGAAGCATTTGTGACTTACTCTACTGCTAGTCCCGAAGAAGATCTTTCCATGGGAAATACTGCAAAAACTAAGATTTAAGGTTATGGGAAGATATTCCTAAAGATGACTTCTGACAAGGTGTTAACGCTTAACAATGTTCTTCATGTTCCTACTATTAGGAAGAATTTAATTTCTACTTATTTACTTGTTAATAATGGATTCAAATGTGTATTTGTACCTGGCAAAGTTGTTGTAAGCAAGAATGAGATGTATGTTGGAAAGGGCTACCTCACAGAGGGCCTTTTCAAACTAAATGTAATGGTTGTTGACAGTATGGATAAAATTTCAGCTTCTTATTATTTATTAGAGCCAAATGATTTATGGTATATTCGTTGGACATGTCAATTACAAAACCTTATGTTAATTAATTAATTTAGAATTATTACCTAAATTCGAGTGTAACAAATCAAAATGTCAAATATGTGTTGAATCTGAGTTTGTAAAGCATCCTTATAAGTCTGTTGAAAGGAACTCAAATCCTTTAGACTTAATTCATACTGACATTTGTAATATGAAGTTGACACCATCTCGAGATGGAAAAAAGTAGTTTATTACTTTTATTGACGGTTGCACTCGATATTGTTATGTTTATTTGCTTAATAGTACGGATGAAGCAATTGAAGCATTTACGCAATATAAGAATGATGTGGAGAATCAATTGAATAAAGATCAAAATGATTAGAAGTGATAGGGGTGGAGAATACGAATCTCCATTTGTATAAATATGTTCGGAATATGGAATTATGCATCAAACTACTACAACCTACACACCTCAATCCAATGGAATTGCGAAAAGAAAAAACTAGACATTAAAGAAAATAATGAATTTTTTATTAATAAATTTTGGATTACCGCAGAGTTTGTGGGTGGAAGCTATCCTTACATCTAATCGAATACTCAATAGAGTACCCAATAGCAAAACGCAATCTATTCCATATGAAAAATGAAAAGGAAGAAAATCCAACTTGAAATATTTCAAAGTGTGGGGGTGTTTAGCAAGGGTAGAAATACCTTTACCCAAAAGGGTAAAAATCATACAAAAAATTATGGATTGCATTTTCATTGGATATGCTACAAACAGTAAAGCATGTCGGTTTTTGGTTCATAAATCTGATAATCCCGAAATTCATGTTAATACAGTAATTGAATCAGATAATGTTGAATTGTTTGAAAGCATCTATCCATATAAAACTGAACGCGAGTCGTTAAGTGAAAGACCTAAACGACCACGGGAAGAACTAAAGGAAAATACTCCACGTGAAGAAGATACAAGGCGTAACAAACGCCAAAGAACATCTACTTCCTTTGGACCAGATTTTGTGACATTCTTGCTTGAAAATGAGCCTCAAACTTTTAAAGCAGCTACGTCATCTTCAGATTCAATATTTTGGAAAGAGGCAGTCAATAGAGAGATTCAATCAATTTTGGATAACTATACATGGGAATTGGTTGATCTTCCTCCAAGAAATAAGCCTTTAGGTTCGAAATGGATCTTTAAACGGAAAATGAAAATTGATGGTACTATTGACAAATATAAGGCAAGACTTGTTGTCAAAGGTTATAGACAAAAGGAAAGCCTTGATTACTTTGACACTTACTCGCCAGTAACGAGGATAACATCTACTAGGGTGTTAGTGGCACTGACGACCGTGTATAGTCTTGAAATCCATCAAATGGATGTTAAAACAACTTTCTTAAATGAAGAATTGGGGGAAGAGATTTATATGGAACAACCTGAGGGTTTTGTAGTTCCTGGTAAAGAAAAAAAAGTGTGCAAACTTGTTAAGTCGCTTTATGGACTTAAACAAGCACCCAAACAATGGCATGCCAAATTTGACCAAACAATATTGGCAAGTGGGTTTAAAATCAACGAGTGGGACAAATGTGTTTACATTAAAAACACTCCAGGTCATAAAGTCATTGTTTGTTTATATGTTGATGACATGTTGATAATGAGCAAAAATATGACAGATATAAATGCTACTAAACGCATGTTGGATAGAAAATTCGACATGAAAGACTTAGGAGTTGTTGATGTGATCTTAGGAATCAGAATTCACAATACTCAACAAGGTCTAGCATTATCACAGTCTCACTATATTAAAAAGGTACTTGAAAAATTTAAGTATTTGGATTTCAGAATTGCCAAGACTCCAATTGACGTGAATTATGCACTTCAAAAGAATGAAGGTGAAAGTGACTCACAACTGGACTGTGCAAGAGTATTGAGAAGTTTAATGTATATCATGAATTGTACCCGATCTGATATAACATGTGTTATTAGCAAACTAAGTAAGTTTACAAGTAATCTCAATCAAATATGTCGGATGGCATGAAACAAATTTTGGGGTATCTGAAACATACCCAAAATTATGCTTTGCATTATAACAAATATCCCTCAGTGATCGAGGGATATAGTGATGCAAATTGGATCACCGGATCTGTGAACATCTAATTTTTGACCACACTCAAATGTTATACTATTTTAGTGTAAATATTCCTTTTAGGCCTAAT